>OENM01002060.1:0-22425 GCA_900239745.1 Rotaria magnacalcarata | reverse complement strand
CGCGGTTTTAAATGGTATCAAAATAATACCGCGGTTTTGTATAATTTTTTTTCCGTGGGTAGACCAGTATAATACTGGTACTGGTGCATCCCTAATCGACATGTTCAATATTTTGATTAGACCTATATTAGAAGATCTTCAATCAAAACCTGAAGAATATAATGCATTCAAAAATTCAGATATTTAAAGAAAACGAACACTTCCATATATGTATAACGATATGATTCATGAACTTCTATGTTTAAAAACAACGAACACTTTTAAACATGTATAAGAATAAGTATATTATTCGTTTATTTTTTTAAATAAAAAAAACAACAGTATCCAGTTTGATGAAATTAATTGTTGAGAAAAATTCATCCTATTATGAGGCGAGATCATCCAAGGTTAGATGAATTTAGATAGTATATAACAATAAGATATTCATTATTACTACTTTGATGTAATTGGGAAAATACTTCATGTATCACCAACACCATTATATTGAATTACAAGCTTATTAATAAATAATCTATGAAAATCGGAATTTTATCTTTTAGACATTGAAATTCTGTAATAATACTACTGTTTCGTTTTCTATCATTTGAAATATGAAAAAACTTTTATTGTAATAAAGAAAGCAGTAAAATATCCTATCATCAAAGTCATCTTATATATCATTAATAAAATAAACGATAGGATTAATGTTTTCTTTTTCTATTTATTTGACAAAATAGAAACTAATTTTTCTTTGTATTATATTTAAATCAGTACAGATCATTACAATAATTCTATTCCATTGACTCTTAGAAAGATTGTAATAAAACAAATAGTTGATAATTTTACATAAATCATTTATTTTTCATCTTTTCTTCGTCCGGATGTTTGACATAGGAATATGATGGAAAAAAGTTTTCAAGTACATCTACTGAATGATAGAATGGTTTCCAAGTTCGTAGAGTTTCTACTCTAGAACAATTATCTTTTGCCTGTTGTTGATCTCGAGTCATTATTTCTAATAATATGTCATTATCAATAGCAAGTTCAACTAGACAAGGAAGATGAGTTCGACAAAGTAATTGTTCAGCATAATCCAAATGAATGTCGAATAAAATCAGAGTAGTTAAATTAATAAATTCAAGATTATTTGTTGTTGTTGTTGTTTTTTTCTCTTGCTGTTCAAGTCCATTCATTACATCGAGTGTTCTAAGATGAGGTAACGCTCGAGAGACACGTTCAAAGAAACTACTTTCGAACGGTTGAATATCATCGTAAAGTAACAATTTGGTAACCATTGAAAATGTCTTATTAGTATCAAAGAGTGGAAATCGATTTGAAATAAAGTCAAGACGAGTACCTATAAATGGAAGTGAATAAATTTGACATTGACCATAGTTATCATGGAAATAATCGATTACACAATCAACCGATTGTTGTTGATATTGAATAAAACTTTGACGAATTGTTTTGATTTCTACATGAGAAGAGTTTTTTAATATTGAACGAATATGAAAATGAAATTCACGTAAATGAGGCATATATGAAATAATATTTTTCTCCAAATCAAATCCATCGATAAAATGATTGGGTCGAATCCCTTCAAGACCAACAACTAATAATAATGTTAAATATTCAACATTTGATAAACGTTGTAGAACTGGAAGAAAAAACTCTTCATAATCAGTAATAGTGCGATAACTTGTTATTGTCAATTGTTTCAAATTGGGACATGAAATCTAAATGAATTAATTAAATCAAATTTTTAATTAATAAATATTATTTACCGACTTAATTTCAGATAAAATATCAACATTTGGTAAAGAAACAAACATAATGTTCACAGTGAATGAACATAATTGTGAGTTTAATCGATTAAGTAAACAAATACAATGTTCAAATCGATATAATGTTATCCGGATATGAGTCAGATGAATTGATTCATGGAAAAATAAACTATCATCATTAAACATATTTAGTAAAATACAATCATCATCCAATTCAAACGATACAATAGAATGCATAACTGATGAACAAAGAAATGTAGATAGGATGCGAGCAGAACTGCTCTTATTCATTATAACAAATTGAGGTATATTTGAGAAGAGAGGATTATACCGTGAAATACCGTAAAGATTGTTACCTAATTAAATATATAAATGTTATAATGTAATAATATTTTTCAATTTTCGATATTTTCTTCAACTTAAGGTTTTATAAGAACTTTTGTAAATTATGTCAAAACTGATGCAGTAAATTCATCATTCTTTTCTTTAAATTGTGCAGAAACGTGCACAGCGTGCGTCGATGCAGAGAGGAGGACAGTCACATCACGCCTGAGAACTGCCTTGCCGCGCTCACCTCTTTGTTGATATGACTGCCGAACGGTCGCACCTTTATGATACCAATTGTTAAACTCTATCGCTAGGAATTATATAAAAAGAATGTTTATCAAACGTTAAAAAGTTAAGAAAAGGGATTGAAGAGTTGGCGGACTCATTGTTTGGAGAATGCTGTTAGTTTTATTAACACTTTCTCCTTTACTCACCACCATTAATTAGACATCCATCGAAGAGGATGTCCTTGTTCTACAAACTATACGTTTCCAAATAGACTTGCATTGAGATCAGTTTGTTTTTCGCTAGTTAATAGAAATATGCATTCCCTTGCACTTTTCATTAATTTATTCTCACTTTGTGAAAAGTGATCCTCTATTTGTCTCGGAAAATTATAATCTCGAAGCTAACTTTCTATTCTGTGAAAGTTTATCACATTTTAATAGTCATGTGTTAAATTTATCAATTAAATCTAAACTAATATCGATTAAAAATTATCTTCATATAATAAACCAATCTAACTGAAAGCCTATTGGATTTCATTGTGACGAATATAAGATTTAAATTCGTCTCCAACTTCAGTTTATGCAAATTCAATCATAAAATAGATTAAAATTGAAACAAATAATGTATAAGTTCATATATATTTATTTATTTGCTCGATTATATCTTGCCCAATTAAATATTTTTTAATATGCTTTCAACTTTATATTGTTGTTCATATGTAAATGGTCAGAAATGAAACATTATTTTCCAAAGAAATAGAATAGTGCAACAAATATGACAAAAAAAAATTCTAAAGCGGCTGTTCAATGCAATCGCACCGCTTGTGCAAAAGGCTTTAGATGGGTGCATGGGCGCGCCAGCGTCTTATATGGAGGTGTGGCAATAAATAGTAATGCCTAATTTTTTTTAAAGAAAGCCATGTGTAGGGTGTAGCGTATGTATACCCATGTCGTTGAATTCGCCGCAATTTAGACGATTAATCACGATTTTTGAAAAAACCCTCGATTTATCCGTGATTAATCGTCGATTTTTATCAAAAAATGGTACATACATCGCGATTTTCACTTAACTACTCACAATGGGTAATATTATGGGAAATCACATAATATCATTCATATTGTCGCCAAGCTAGCTATCTGCCTCCATCCTCAAGCTATTTGGCACTGTTATTCGTACTTTTTCTATTGACTACTTTTGTTACTTGTTTATTCAGCTCTTTTTGTAGAACAAGAAATACAAAGAACGTGATCTTGAGGAGGCCCAATGATAAGCAATCTGATGTCATTAACCTATTTCGTCAAAAATGTATCGCTGTTTGATGAATCTTGATTTTGTTGGGAAAATTGACAAAAAATCATCACTTTTGACGATATATCGCGATAAAAACGCATGATTTCGTCACGATTTTGATGGCATGGGTATATACAAACAGATATATGCCACAAATAATATTTTTAGGTGTGTCAATTGCCAGCAACTGCCTCGTGGTGGCCCGCCAATGGATGAGTGACTGTTTCCACTGCTGATTTGCGATTACCGTCGCCCTTCACCTCGGATTTTAGGTGTGGTACACATCTCTGAAACTGTCTAGCAATTTTCTATACAATATAAGTGTACAGATCGAATACTTTTGCATAAAAAAGTTTGTTAGCGCAGCCCCTTTGGGGCTAAAATGTGGAACTCACAAATATACCTTAGACTTACTAAAATAATTTAAAAGAGTTCATGTAAAAAATCTACTGTAATTTCCAAAATCTATAATTAGGTCATTACTTATTTGCTCATACCTATAATGAAGTATTAATTGTTAGTTGGTATCTTTAGCAATGGCAGATACTAGTTTCTATGGTCCGTGATGGTACTGTAAGCTAGTTACAATGGTCTGTAATGGACAAGCGTTACTTTTTTTCGTGTAGTCTCTAATTAAAAAAGGAAGAAATAGCAGCCTAATTAGTCAAGCTCTTAATTAGCACAATTTTAAACTCATTAATGTCTGTAATGGGGAGGGGGGGGGTGGGGAGCCGCAAAAATCTCGCTTTTAAACTTACACTCACCATTTTCTTCGAAAATATATGTGAGTTCCACAAAAATACAGACAAGAAGAAATTTTTTAATTCTAAAACGATAAAACTTTCTCTTGTTTCATATGCCGAAAATGAACTAAAGTGATATCTAATCATAGTTTAAAAAATCATATTTAATAATAGTTTACCTAATGTGTAAGGCGTGCCTGTTTTAGGATTTTGCCTACCCATCATTATTTTCAAATGTTTCAAGTTCGGAAGAATTCCATTAGAATTTCTTTTAGCAAAAATACTAATGTTTGGAATATGTTGAATGTTTAATGTTAATGATTGAATATTATTAATGATACAAGGCATAACATGTGAATAAACACGTTGAATAAGACATTTATATGGTGATTGAAAATAATCAAAAGTTAAATCAATTGAATCACATTTATCAAGTACAAGTTTTTCTAAACGATTATTACCAATAGTGATAATAGAACAAAGCAATAGCACTTTAGGTTTGACTTTGTTCATAATAATTAAAATTAATTCATCAGGTAAATCGACCAGTTCAACGATATCTTCTGTATAGAAAAATAGTAAAATCAATTATATTATCAAAGCGTTACACATACTCATACTTGATAAACAATTCATTGCCGATACATTGCGTCTATATGACAATAAAACAGACATAATTATAATGATATAATGTTTGACGAACATTGTCTAAATGACAACCAATCATTGATGATCAATCATTGTAACAAAAGAACTCTTACAAAAAAAGAAATATATAAATATATATATGTCGTAGGATAGATTAAAATCCAGTCAAGATTAAAATAATTTTGATCTGAACTAGTTCAGTTTAAAATTTTTCTTTGTTGAAATCGAAGTTATTTTAATCTGAACTGAATTTCAATCTGTCCTACAACATATATATATATATAGTAGTATACGGTCAAATTGAGATGAATCATCAAATCAATGTCAAATGACCAACACCCTAATGCACTAGGTAGCATTACAGTTTTAACATTTTCCCGGGGATGAGATTAAAACAGTAGATTCTCAACTTAGCTCTACCCACGGAGAAAGGGTGTGGGTGTGGGTGTGGGATTGCGATTTGTGAGATGAAGTTCTCTCAGATTCACAACCACACCCACACCCACTAAAGTTTTGGATTCTTCTTTATTCAAAGATGAAACTAATTGCCAACCGATCATATCTTTATGATCATTGTCTTTCCATCGATTTTCTGCTTCGTGTTTGTATCAGTATGGATCAATGGCTGAATGCGAGTGTGGCCACTGAACGAGCAATAAACGGTATCAAAGGACCCAAACTCGACAAAAGGAGGAGCAAACAAGTAGCTAAACTAACGATCCTCGTTCTTCTTGTTTTAACAATCGTTAGTTCTATTCACGATCCTATACATCGGCGTCTGTTGGACGGTGGTGACGAAAAGAGAATCTGGTGTATTGTCACTTATGCATCCCATGTGCAAACCTTCAATGGCGTGATCCAGGCTGTTCATTTTTCTGTTCCATTTGCTATCGATTTAATCTCATTTCTTATTATCATCATCAAGACTACCCGTCAACGATCGTTAGCTAAACGTAATGAATTTTACAAACAGTACTTACATTTTCAACTTCGACAGCATCATCATCTTCTCATATCTCCAGTTATTTCGGTGATTCTTGCTTTGCCACGTCTGATCATTGTGTTGGGATCCGGATGCATGGAATCAGCTCGTAAGTCGTGGTTGTTTCTTGCTGGATATTTCATTTCATTCATTCCATCCATGTCAACCTTTCTTGTGTTTGTCATGCCGTCTAATTTGTGCAAAAAAGAGTTTGACACAACTATTCAACGCCATCGAAAGATGATAAAGACTCGTATACTTCCTATGCATTAATTACAAGTAAATAACCATTTTTTTTCCTACGGGTATCTTTTAAAAAATAGTTACAATAAAATAACGCTTGCACATTTCTTTATCTTTATCAAATTCTAAAATGCCTGTTCAGAAATTGTCAGTGCTCATGTCTTTTGATGATTTCATCCTATTTTAATTCATACTGTCTACTATAAAGTGGTTACGATTGTGACAGAATGAAACAAGTAGAAAACTAATCCTTAAAAGATAGTTCGATCTCTTTTATAAAAATTTGAATATCAAGTATCCATCACGAATAAATCTCGTTTAATGTAGGTTCATATTCAATGGTCTAAGAATTTCGTGTTGAACAGAAACTTGTCGTAATACATAAAATGAATGATATGGTCTTTGATTTACCGATGCTGAGCTTTTCGCTGGTAGCTGTGCATTTTCATAGTGGAGCTAAACATTAGCTTATAATACAATATACTTTTCCTAAAATTAATTAGATCCTTTTTAAAGAAGAGTTTGATGTGTCGAACACTAACTATTTCAAAAAGAATGTCACGCACTGCTTACTGTCAAAAATGTTTTCTAGAACTATCAATAAAACATTTTGCTGCGCATTCAATGACCAAATATGCCTGTATTACAGGCATCTATTGATATCGATAAATTTCGAAATTGATAAAATAGATAGATTGCCATCGGCAAGGATATACTCATAACTTCCATAACAAGATGACCTCATTGATAGAACTCTGTTCCATTAGATTTTATCGCGAAATATCATGGAAAACAGAGTTTTATTTTCTCATTTAGATGAACCGTCGAAGAATAATCAAAGTTGCTTAAGTCATATTGTTGTTTCGATCACAGTATTCGCATATTTTTTACGCTATGCGTAACTCTGCTTAAAATAATATTATTCTATTTATTGTTATGATGTAGTTACGATTCGAAGCTTGCTAGTGCTTATTGCACTTTTTTCTCACCATCAATAAAATTCTATATACATAAAAAGACCTACTTTCTAGATTGTACTAACACCTAGCTAATAGTTTAGAACTCTTTGTTGTATACTCTACGACATTTTCGAGAAAGATTATCGAAGAAAAGAGTAGGGTGTGGTGTGGGTCTTCTATTTCATACATTCACACCCACACCGCTTAGTGTTTTGATTTTTCCTGTTAAGTCATGAGGCGTTTTATATTCTATGATAGAAATCTTGCTCAAAGAAATTAAAAAAAATATATCTATGAATTTATTTTACTGAATATACATGTTTATTCTAGATTAAAAAAATTAATTTGAAGTTTAAAATCGTAAACGAATGACATTATCATGAAGACCAACATTTTTATATTTTTCAACATCAATATGAACGAATAGAGTTGAATAGGTTGCATCGTTGTTATTCGCTCTCAAATGAATATGACGATAGCCTAAAAGAAAAGAAAAATATTGTCGAACTATCAGTGATTTACTCAAACTGATTTTTAAGAGTTGATGATCTTAAGATCTAAACATAGTGCTTTATCGTTAGTAGTCGGATTAAATATTCATGTAGCTATTGCGCTTCTTAAAGAAAAGTTTTTTTTAAAGCTGATTGGTTTGAAGAATTCTGAAGAAATTTTCATTTGGCATTCCTCCGAAAAAGCACGGTTTAATATCGATTATGAATTTTTGTTTTTCGATTAGAAAAGCTTCTCTGCTATCCGTTACCTGTTTGTATCATTTTAATTGGCGCACAAAAATAAGCCATTCTATCATCAGACGAGAGAGTATCATAATCCAAAACAGCAAAGTATATAAGACACATTTGAGGAAATTTTATATGAAATTGAAATTTTTCATTCCAAATTGGATCAAATCCATTATTATCGATAACTTTTGTTTGATGTGTTTGTTCGTCGCAAGGCAAACCATGCGTTGATATTTTTACATATGCATCAGTTATATCTTTTGATTTTGAATCTGATCGAAGTAAAAATTGTCCACTTATAATTGTTATTGTTAAAATTTGAGGATCATCAAAATTCATTTCAGGATTCCACGGGTTAAATTCGGTGTCTTCGGCATCAATTAAATAATCTGGTTTAAGTATATAACCACAGGAACCATTATCAAGAAATTTTCCACAATTTAACGGCATCATATCGTCTAGAGTTTGATAATTTAAAGCGGCCATTTGTACACCGAAATTCCAAGCATGCACAGGATTTTGATTACTCGAGTCTTGCCTTAAACCATCTGGATATGTGCGAAGAATACGCCACGTTGTCTGTTGAACGAAACCAGTTGGATCTTTTTGCGCAGATTTTAAGAAATCACCTTCATTTAGTGATGATGAATTTAATGCTGTATCTTTTTTAAGAGAAAAAAATCTCGACTTCTACAAAGAGAAGAGTAAAAATTGCGGTTACTTACAATTTTTTCGAGCATAATCATATTCACGAAAAGGAACATTTAATAAATAGACGAACAATTCATCTGATTCCGATTCAGTATCCTATAATTACAGAGAATATATTACTTTTTCGAGATTTTATTGATCGGTGTACAGTTCTCAATGTATCTGCTGACGAGAAATTATAGAGATCAGAATGCAAAACAAGTTTGTTGTAATTCGAAATTTCTTTCTCTTTTTATGAAGAAATATTAAATAACTTTCTTCAACAAAATGAACGGTTTCGATAGAAACTCAGAGTGACATATTTAAAGTTCACTTTTTTCATATATACAGTGCTACAATTAACTCTAGACTGAATACCGAAAAGCATTCATTCTCCTGAGACTGAGATTGTTTCGTATCTCGCTGAACTCTACATCATTCATTAAGTCCGAACCCAAATGCTTTTTTGGCAGTTGAAAACTTTCTCTCGTAAGACAATAACCAGTACTATTACGTTTACCAAAATTTCTAGATTCAATCAAATGCTCCAGGAGAAATGCTAAAGCTCTTAGGAGACCTTAGAAGAAGAAAAACTTCTGAAAATATTAGTTTCAAGCGAATATGTAAATGATGACACATAACTTTCGTAATTGATTCCATGAGAAATCTTCGTCGTCCTCGTCTTTCATGTTTGATTGTTTTGTTTTTGAGGGTTTCTTACTCTAACAGAAAATACAAATAGAAATTAATCTGATTTTACTTTAAATAAAAATATATTTACACGAATGAGAACTTTATATTTTAAATCTTCTGGTGATGGTAAAATTGATGGATCTTTTTTCGAGAATCGTTTCGTAATCAATTTATCTATGTAATTAATGAAAATGAAATTACATGTATTACAATCATTGTCTTACCGCCGAGAATAGTTTTCAATATTCGAGCCATTTCCTTTTGTTGTTTCGATGAACAATGATTTTCAATGTTAAAAATAACTGGATAACTAATAAATAAATAGATAAATAAATCATAAAAAGCATAAAAGCTTCCTATTAGTAGACACTTACGGTGACACTTTAAACAGATTTGGTTCTATACAACGAATGATTGATTCAAACGAACATGATTTTACAAGTGTAAAAGCATGTTTGACAATTGGTTTTCCATCATCACCATCATAACAATCAAATTCAACAGCTCTGCAACCCATTAATAATACATGGTTATAAGCTTCTGGATCACTGTTACCAGATACTTGACTGTAGAATAAATAACTGTAATAAAAAAAAGTTTTTATTTAGAATAAAAAAACACTAATCTCTTCGGATTTATATACGTATTATGAGATGTACTAATATAATAATCGCATAATGGCCTGTGAATATCAATCGGAATAAATATATATTAGAATATAGTTTAATTTAGCTTTTTCATAAATCGATACCTCGTCATATCTTGATATACTTGACGAGAATATACGGATTCAATAATATCAAAACTTCTTGATAATAGCATGTTTCGAAAACCTTGACAGAAATGTTTTTCTTTATTAATCATAAAAAAAGTCGAATCCTACCATCAAGACTTAGAAGACCTTTTTCTCGAAATTCGTTATTTAATTCATATGTATCAATTAGTCTCTGTAATTCTGTTGGATTATCGATATTTTTTATCTATTAAAAAGCTAAAATTATAATTCTCAAAAACAAAAACCCATTAAACTCACATTTTCATTTTCAGCTTGTTCAAGAAAAGAGTATAATTCATTTCTGTTCATAGAAATATTTTCCATGGTTTTTTCCGAGCCATTTTTTATAAATCTATCAACAAAAAAAGCACAAATTAACTAATTTTCGGTAGCATCAACGAAACCATTACGTTTTCATTATTCCAAAAAGATCTTTACGGTGTGTTAATAAATTAAAAAAATTCACAAAATCAACTTGATTTAAAGCACCTTGCCGACTTTTATCGACTTGCTAAAAATAAAAATAATAAAAATTAAAAAGAAATTCAATAGAAATTTTACATTAAACATTCGTTCAAATACAGCATCAGGCATTTTAACATTCAACGAATCTTCAAGTAAAGCACGACATTCATCTTTTGTTAATTTATTTGATTGATCTTTATCGGCCGAATGAAAAAAATCCAAAATCCAACTACAAGAAAATAAAAGATAAGAATAACAATCTTATGAGTATTCTTTCGTTGTTACTTTTTCTCTCGAACAAAATGATATTGACTTTTTTGTGCATTCTGATTCTTTAAATACTCTAAACCTGTTACCCATAAGTCTCGTGTAGCAGTGTTCGACGCCAACAAATGTTCTCCTTTTCGATGATCATCATAAATAATCGAAAACGCACGATTTTGCTAAGATAAAGTAAAAAAGTTCAAGAAATCTAGTTAAATTTAGAATTTTAAATACATCAACAGATTTAACAATGCCACGTTTCATAAGTCGATCAAATGTTTCGGCTGCAAAACCAATTCTAATTTCGTCAATATCTTTTATATTATCTAAATACATTATAAAATGTAGTTTTACATCCTAAAATCCAGCAATATTAACCTTACATATTTGTGGTTTACCGAAAACTTTACGTGATCCACCATAGGATATGAAACTTTCGCGATCGTGCAGAAAAAATTGACGTAAATATTCTTTTCCATTCGGCTTACACTTTGTCAAAGCCGAACCGGATTTAAGGCGCTGTAAAATTTCAGTAACATCATTGTCGTTGTGGCTGGCCATAAATCCAGTCAAGTGCGCTATTCATCGAAAAAAAACATTATAAAAATGAAAGCGAAACAGCAATATTACACGCGAATTACAATCATTATAACACTGCTATCCGACTCGATATTGCATTTTCGTATTTATACGATTGTCGGCGACGAATATATAATATATATTTATTCTTTGAGAGGAACAGATGTTTTTTTTAATGTTTTTTGCTTTTTCAAGGATATGTTTATAGTAATATTATAAGGTACCTGTATATATATATATATATATATTAATTTGTGAGGACAAAATGAAAAAAGAATCGTATTTTATTTCTGTTGTTTTAAATAACTGAATAGCATATAAAGTAATGTTGTTTTTTTCAAATCGATAGCATTATCAAAACCTTGACTCAATCTAAATTAATTTTAGAGGATTTAAAAATTTACCCTTGCGGCAGTACAAACATCACTAATGCTATGTTTTTACAGTTATTTTGTATGTAAACTCTTTTCTTGTTATTCATGCTTTTCATGTAAATACACATATTTGTGTGTATTCGTTTTGAATTACGTACTTTACTTCTATCCCTACGTTGCTTTATTTGCCACTCACCGTTACATCAGAACAATATTTTCTTGTATCAGATTTCTCATTATATCTTCACGCTATATGATGGGAAATATGAATTTGCGGCAAAATCGAATTCATTAAAATCATCTCTATTTGTGACAAAATAAAAGCTATAGTGGTATAAGCAGTATACCGCTATACTACCATACCATACGATGGAGTACCTAGTGTGAGTGTAGGGGAGGGGTACCTGGTGTGGGTGTAGTGGAGGGGTACCTGGTGTGGGGATACCTTTTTCCATGTCTGTGTAAGGGGCACGTGACATCTAGCTACCGCTATACTGCTATAACACTATAACAGTATAGCGGAATAAGCATTTTGAATTTGCCGCAAATTCAAATACCCCATGACGTTCTTCACGCACACTCAATTCTTCTTGTCATTTGTCATAATTCTTGTTGTGACATCGTGCATTCTTCATAGTTACGACTCGCATTTCAACTAAGTGGATACTATTGACGTAAAACAAAATGGCGACCTCTGCAAGGAGAAATCTATTTCTCGACGAATTATTTATTATGTTAATTCATATTCTCGCATCATTGGTATTATTTCTTTCATAATCAAAATTTTATCGTCGGTTATTTTCAAGTTAATGTGATTATCAATTCATCATATTCTATCGCTTATGTGATTGTCTACATAATGTTATAGAGAAACTGTTTAAAGTCATCGTCCATGACCACCTTTTTAAACTTGATGATAATTCCTAGTAGAGAATGATGAATAGGTCGCTGTTGAATTCCAATTATTCATTTCTCACTGACAGTAATAAACTATTCGATTTGCAGAAAAAAATGTCATCATTTGTAGACTACTGAATTCTTATTAAAGAAACGAATTTTAAGAGACTTAAAGTGAATAGTCAACCTTTAAAATTAAAAAGCTTTGTAGATATCAAGAATGTTTTTATATGAAATTAGAGTGCAAACAAGTAATAGCATACACTGTATTTTATTTCGAAATTCGAAGGTCGAGTCGCGACAGTAGGAGTCAATATTTAAAATTTATTACTTTAGTGATGAGGATTTTAATTTGATACTCGCATGTCTAGACACCTTCACTGTGAATCCAAGAAATCTATTGTCTTATGACACATACAACATTTTTAAAGACGATAATCGACAGTTTTAAAATAAACTTACTCTTATTGCTTAACTTCAATGCGTGCTTTAAAAGAAGGCTTTTTGAAAATGAATGGCAAGCAAAAAAACTTACTCCGCATGAATGTAGGCGTAAACAAATAGAACGATTGATTATTTACACAAGGTAAAATGACTAACGGTAAATATATACCTTTTTAAAACATAGTTAATTCATTCAAAAGATATTTCATATTTTTTCTGATGCAACAATAAAGAAAAAGAAAGCAAAGCTCTGCATGCTGATGACTAATATGTATATGTATGTCACAGTTGACACGAGAATTTCAGTTGAGATTGGAATGAGCGAAGAAAATAATTAATCGAAAAAATTTTTTTTTCTGCTCGTGATAATCGATTATAGTAAAACAGAAAAGAGAAGAAATATTTCTCAAATAAATTCAATGCCTCCATGCCACCATAGTTTAAAAAAATAGGCAGAGTTGAATTATTTAAAAACTCATTGTAAAATGATGCAAGGAATAATTCTCAACAAAAATTCTATTAAAAAAATTAAGAAAAAAACTATTCCAAACTCGCCTGCCACATGAATGCATCTTTTTTTATACCGACGCCAAGAATAAGAATGTAACATAATGTATCAACGATTTCTCGTTCACAACAATCATGATAGGCCACTTATTCAAGGATGCTTAAACTTAAAAGCTATCTGTTAATCACTTTATAAACGTACAATTATGAAGAAATCGCAATCTTACATATGTCGTATATTAATTTGTTTCACAGAATCTCGTATACATCACTGGTAGTGGTATCGTTACCATAGAACTGTGATTCATGAAGGCCATGAAATGTAATATGGATTAAAAGCGAATTGCTAGTGTTTTATTTAAATACTAGTATTCGAATGACTTAATTCACGCGAGCATATCAACGGCATCTGCATACATAGCGTAAAGATTAACTCGTAGACGTTTACTAATATATCTAAAAGGCTACGTAATTTCGATGTAGAAAGTGTTACGAACAGCGTGATTGACACGAGTCAGATTTGAATATTTTATCAAATACACTTTGTTGAAGGAGAGTATGCTGTTGGCCTCGAACCTAGTCTAAGGACTAGTAAGATTTAAAACGAGATGCCGATCGTTTAGCAGAATATTTACTTGTGTGTGTACTATGTCTTGCGAGACTACCGAAATGTGATTTATGGTTCCTGTGCAAAGCAGTTTTTCACGGTGATTGTGCTTCGTACAGCTTCTGTTTTCGTTAGTCTAAGAATGAAACCCCGTGAGCAATTATTTCACTGTAAGTACGTAAGAGAAAATCGTTCGTACATAAACGGTATGGTTTCTCATGATTTTATTTTAGAGATGCCGCGAAGAATGACGCACTTGAATTTTTCTATAGAGCAGATAGAAGTCATATTCTCTTCTAGTGTAAGTACTCTCGCAAGCTAAATTATTATTATGAAAAAAGTAACTTGCATTTCATCCTAAGCATGTATTTCAATTACGTTTCGTTGAATTTCAAGAAAAAACTGTAATTACAGTAACTCAAAAGAAGTTTTTTTTTATCGCAAATCTGTTCGTTGTTAAACATTTTTGATTCTTAAAATAATTCCAATTTCAACAAACTTTTCTTTCGTTAACAACATTAAACTTCGTTTTTAGTCTATTTACTTGTCAATTAATACCATTGTCTACGTCTAAGCTAATCTCTTTTCATTATTGTCTTCATACAAACAAAATTAGATTCACAAATAAAATATTGTATACATCAGACAGACAGCAAGGTGAGTCGACTTAACAAACTATTGACTGTTTGCAATATGAAGAAGCTCACATTATCTATGAAACGCAGTTCGACCATATTCACGAGTAGAAATTGACAACGTCGTTTTTATAAATTTGAAAAATATTTTTTTCTAACGTCATGAATGATCTTGCATTATATGTATTGATTAACTTTTATAGAATATTCATATCAAAGAAACAGACACAAAGAAAAGAAAAACACTATCAAACACTTTGACTGGGTATATGAAAATAAGTTTGTGGTAAAGGAGTGCAATGCTGAGAATCGAAATCCACTAAATGTTGATCAATAAAATAGATTGCGAAACGTTGCCGTTCAAGTAATGAGAAATTCTCGCCTAAATAAAAACAAAAGTTTTAAATAAATTCTATTTTCGTATGACGATTATTACCAAATTTGCTTGGATATGAAGTGACTGGATTTTCCATACGATATTCATCCGTTCGTAATTGTAATTCTCGGTGATTGGAACAATATTGTTCGAATAAAGCAATTTTTTGTATATTATTCGAACAAATATATCGTCTTAGAAGCGTTAATGTTTGATCATCATTATAAATATATGGATATCGATAATGAAGGATATCAAATAGAAGTTCATTACCACGATTTGTTTCTATCCGGCCAGGTATAAGACTAATGATTTCATCTTGTGTACGACGAATAAGATAAAATGGCCCGTTGTACAATTTAAGTAATTGTACATTATTCAAATCAAGATAATAGCGTATTGTTTTTTCAACGAATTTTGATGTTGCAGCTGGCATTTGACGTTGTGCCAATGGTAAGACATCATCGAAAACAGCGTCTAGTACGAGACCACGAATATCTTGATAATTAACAGCTGTCCAACACGCCGAAAAACCACCTATAGACCATGCAAATATAACGATATCATCGACAAGAAAATGAAGTTCTTCTATGGCATAACGCATCACTGCATCGATTGAATTGATTTCTGAAACCGTACCAGGATGACCCTAAAAAAGTAAATATCAATTTTATTGTTTCTTAATTAGTATTTAAGAATTGATAAAAGAAGACGAACGATAGCGTGTATTATTTTCAATTAGGTAGTTCTACTCCGGCAATATATAGTCATTGAGTTCGCTGCATGATCTCATCTTGAAAAATAAAAATCGGCTCTACTGAAGTGTTTCACAATGATTCCAAAGATAAAGATTTTTTGTCAACTAGAAATCTCCCTTATTCTTGTTCTGAAGTACTATCATAAAGCAAAATGAATCATTCGTCCTAAAAAATCACGAAGCCACTTGTGAATTTTCTATAAATTCAAATAATCGATGACATTGAAAATCAAAGTCAGAAAAAATATTTTCTTCTGTTATAAAGTTGACGACACTACAAAATCTTACCGAACTTTCACCGAAGCCTGGTCGATTCCAACCAAGTACTGAATATCCAGCTTCGATTGGTGTTGACATGCAACCCATTTCATAAAAGCCAGCGTTGCCTTCGCAAGTAACCACCAATGTGTGACCGTTGTGTGTTTGATTTGAATCACGTCGATCAATAAATACCGTATCAATATTATTTCCATCAGCTGTACGTAATAAATAACGTTTTGCACGATTTCGAACAATTAAAGTTGTACGTCCATCAAGTAAAGGACGTTCCATCATTTGTCGAAGTAATTGTAAACTACCTGGAAACATCAAACGTCGACCGAATACATTAACACAAACATAACCGAGTAGAAGAGATGGATAATGAAAAAGACGTTCGAGTAATGTCGATTCAGTACGATTAATTAAATCGCTTTTTGTTGTTGATATCATTGGTAATTTTCGAATAAATGATGATTCAACAACGTAATCGGGTTTCCAATGTGATAGAGAAAAGTCAAATTTTGATAAAAAGTGCTAAAGAAAAATGAAGTGTTACTGGATATTTTTTAAATTATTTCTTTTTCAATTACTTGTCGAGCTTCTTTTGTTGAGCCATGCTTTACTTTATAAAATTCTTCAATAAATATTTTATAACTTGGATTAACAAAACGACCAATGCCTCGTAATACCATAAAATAAGCTGATATTATTGCAATACAACCGATAATACGTAATGTCATAATTCCATTTTCGTACGTTAATAAACCTTTACGATAACAATAAATCAAACATAATGGCCATGTTACTTTGAGTATTCCAATGGATATTTTAAGCTAGAGAAACAAATTTTTTAATAAATAGACTCCCAAAAAAAAATATATATATATATATTACAGCGAAAAATACATTATCACTGAGAGTTTCTGCAGTATTTTTCATATAAAGATGAGCAGGCTAGAACGAAAAAATAATTCGGAGTTTTTCTTTACATAAAATTGTAATATATACTTGTTGATCATTTCGACTAGCTGATGGAATTGTCGGTGGAATTGCCGATGGATAAGTTTGATAGAGTTTTGGACCGAATATGCATCGCCAAAAGAAAATCAGTTGATTTTTCATTAGTAAGAATTTAAATAAGTAGTAGGAACAAATAAAAGTTAAATGACTGTTTTTTTTCTCTATATGTTATGTTGACATTTAATGTGGCAAGTAGAACAATCCAAAAAGAACAACATAGATGTCGCCAGGAACCAAAAATATGTGAACGAAAGTTCTTTTTTCGCTTACACTGAGAAAAAGAATAATGTATTTTTGAAATATAGAAAAACATCAAAAGAAAAGAATAGTATTGATATTATTAGCCGTTCAGTTTATTTCCAGTACTTCATAGATGAGGGTATATAGACCAGTGAACTTTATTTACTACTTTGAGTCTCTTTGTTTATTATAATAGGCGTTATACAATTTAATGAATAGGTGTGCTTTAGTTTTCTTATTAGTATTTGTACAGATCATTTCTCATACGTCATTTTGACTTCAATTCATTTCTTAACAAATCATAATTTGACAATTCTTGCCTGATGATTACATTTTACTTTTGGCATGCCGAAAAATATAATATGATATTTATTTTATTTATAATTCATCAACATCCTTGTTGTATGGATACAGAATGATTCCAACAAAAACGAAGTTTCACTCCCCAAAACCCTTCAAACTTTCCCTATGGCATGTATTTTATTTCATACTACTTCTGACGGATAATTCCTAGAACTCATACGAAAAAGCTAAAAGTCAAAATTTTGATTCATCTCTTATTAATTTTCAATATTTTTAGATCAGATTCAAGGTTGCATCGGTAATTTTCTAATCAGTGTTGAGAAAATCTCATTATTCCGGCGAAACAAAAATCTCATTTTCTCCAAGACACGCGAAACCGCGAAGTGGGATATCGCGTTTATCTCAATGTTCATCCCGGGGTCATCAAACAAAATCGCGCTGAACTCAAAATGCTGCGGTTTTATTTTGAATTCTTTTTTGAGGAACTTATAGTGACTGCAATCATTAGTCTGATATATCGTAATATTTCTAATTAATGCCAAACAACTAATGATTAATGCTATATATTATCATGCATACAAGATGAGAAACTTCATTTATGATTAATAAAATTTTGTCTATTTGATGATTCAATTTTTTCCTGCTTGTAATAATTCTATTATTCGAACTGATTTTATCTAATCCAATATGTGCCAAAGGACCCTTCATCACAGTTCTATCGTTTCAGTAAATTCTAAATTCCTTGTACTAAGATTATCTTCTGTTAGTTACGCATGATGATATCGATACATTTAGCATAGGTTAGAATGACATTTTTCTGTCTTCAACATCATTCATATCTTCGAGCTGGGAACTTTTATTAAGTTAAATGTATGCATTCAATATCCTTCACTCTGCTTCTACCCGCTATTGGCCATCTAGCTTTTTGTATGTAGAGCTCTTTGTTTTATTAGAGTCGGATATTGCGATAATGGTGACGTGAGAATTTGTACTATCTAGAAGATTAAGTAGTGATTGATAGATTTCAATCAAATACATTTAATTTTCTTGACAGCGGCAAACATGAAGTGTTAATCGACCCCGGTCGAAGAAAACGATCAGTAAACGGTCGTATACGATATTAAATACGGCCCGTTTTACGTGCCGTATTTTCCCCGTATAACAGGGGCAGTAATACGGTCGTATGTTCTATAGAATACGATAATATTACACCGGCTTTACGAGGTTTTACGACTGATATACGATGTCCGTGTATGGCCGTAATACTGCCCCTGTTAAAACGCATTAATACGGTCTAAAACGGCCGTTTTACGACGTAATACGATGCAAAAACGACCGTTTACGGTAATGTTACGCCGCTTTACGGTAGTCCGTTTTGATCGACCTGGGGATGACGATATGTTCATAAATAGTATACATCTGTCGAAGAATATCATCAAGATATAAAATAGAATCGTTTTTACTATCCATGAGAAATTAATATTCAATGTGCGTATTTATTTCTCCTTTTACTATGCACTATTATATAGTCTCTATAGTTTTCACTCTCAAAATCTGTAGAAGTGAGCCGATACATCCTGAACTACTCTACAAAACTAGGAGCCGAGAATTACTGATTGGTACTTTCGAATCGCATTGTCACTATTCTTCGACTGTAATGTATAATCAAGTTCACATCTATGTTCCATATTGCTTCCGAACAATAAACATTTCGATCAGGGTTGCCACCTGATGAAGTCTAAAAAGCGGAAAACTGATCTAAAACAGCGGAAAATAGTGGAAAGAAAAACAGAAAAAGCGGAAAAAAAGTGGAATCTTACATTGTTGCAGATTTGTAATGCTTCTGAGAATATCAGGCATTTTTCATATTTATTGTATTTCTTTTTTTTTCATAAAAGTTTCAAAACATAAAAGAATGATGACTCACGGTATTTGTAAACAATAAGAATTGATTCAATAATATCAAATATTATTCTGCAGGTATGATTGATATGCAACACGTTTTATACGAAAAAGCGGAAACTTTCCGCAAAAAGCGGAAGAGGTGGCAACCCTGATTTTGATAGCAAATCCAATACAAGTCGAATCATTTACGAACAAAATCGAACAAGTGAAGAACTTTTGTTTCAGCATGCTTCACTCGATACTATTGAAGATTATGAAATTTATGCACTTAATCGTCGATTGAATAGGAATAATCCTACACTTTAAAAACAAATCCGCAGAATAATAAACGGAAAAAGCGTTTTTGATAGGGTATTTTACAAAAAAAGGATTTATGATGCGTTGCACTTTCATAAACCCTTTTTTCCGTATATGACGAAGATAAGAAACGGTTTTTAGGTTTATGACTTGGACAAAGGGTTTATCAAATTTTTCGAAAACGGAAAAAAGGGTATGTGACACGTTGCACTTGCATAAACCTTTTTTTTACAGTGTATCTCAGGTGAACAACTCTATCAACGATGTGAACCGTCGACATTTGGTGATACTTGTCAGTATCGATTTTTACTAAATGGTAGATTCTTACAAATAGTGAACGATACTTTCTATTGGAAACGCTTTCATCATCCAAGAAATATACTCATGATTACAACTGGAACTTGTTATCGAGAACTTCAGTGTGAAGGAAGTGTCGTCTGTTTAGATTGGAGAGAAGTTTGTGATGGTAAGTTCCTAGTTGATACGACCTCTAAATCTATCAATTTTATCATATTATATATCTTCTATGAGCTCATACTTATTGATTCGAGAACAACTGTTTTGATTCGATATAGTAAAATTTTAGGATCTATCCAATATTACAATTTCAGAACTTTTTGAGAATCCGTTACCGAAAGTGTGATGAGCTGCTTGAAATCAGCACGTTCACTCTTGATCTCATAGTGTTGCATAGAATCGAGTTTTTTTTCGCAGGATATGTTCAATGCCCGAATGGAGAAGATGAAGAACATTGTCATCAATTGGAGATAAACGAATGTGATGCATTAACAGAATACCGATGTAAAAATGGCCATTGCATTTCACAAGAAATGTTATTCGATCGAATACCCGATTATCTAGATAAAAGTGATGAAATGCGTGGTATTAACGAGTTTTGTCATAGTTATATGGATTGGTATTGTGGTAATAGCATTTGCGATTCGTATTTGAATCATCACATCTACGGTACGCCGATGGCATTCACTTCTGGTGATGGTCAATGCCGAGAGATGAGCAACATCGACATAATTCGACCAGCAGCGGGTGCCAGTGCCTTAATTTGTGGTAATGGCCGAGATATATTGTATACGCAAGAGCTGTTCTTATCAAACAATGATTGCTTTGAACATATCAAATGTACATTGAAGTTTTCTTTCTTTCAACAGGAATGTAAGATAAAATGTACTTCACAATATCGATGTTCCAGTCGATTACCAACTACAGTGGCCGTCAAAATTGACCAACCACCTAAGAAAAAAAAATGTTCGATTATTATTTTTCCAACGAAAGGTGTTAGAGACGTGAAACCTTCACTATGTTGTAGGCCACTACTCATAGTATGTTTAGTATCAGTATCAACCAAAAGTTTTCTCTCGTTCATATTTTTATTTAGAAAAAAAAAAAGTTCGAATTTTTTTCGCGTCAAAATTGACCAACCANCTTTCATACGCTATCTTTCCAACGAAGCACATATTTGATAATCATGTTTTTTTCGTTTATAAACTCAATCCGATGACACGGTCAATGACAAATTCTATGCCATCGTTGATATGTTTTGATTCAAAACGATGTTCCTATTATCAAACAACTATCAACGTGGATGACAAAACTTGTTCAACTGTGGATCAATTGAAAGAATTTCGAAACTTAGGACGTTCAATAAGCTGGATTGACATCTACGTAGCTCTGTATACCGTCTTTGGGCAATGCGCCTCACCAGTACAAATCATGCATTGAGTAAATAAATTTACTTTACGAAGATATTCATGGTTCGGCAGAAAATCTCTATATTAAAATCAAAGTCAATATTCATATATTATTTGGAGTATTAGAAAAATATTATGATTGAAAGAATTCTGCCCATAAAATAGAAGAAGAAGAAGAAAGAAGAATACCCTGCCTTTCGGCTACCTTGCGGTGTGGGGTGTTTTCCGAGAACAATTTCAAGGGCCTAATTTTTTTTCTACATCTATTATTAAATGTAGCTCTGGACAGAAGGCCGGCCTGACTCAGAGTTCTTCGCGCTTAATTGCTTAAGCTCCCCGTACACACTGACTAACAACATACTAGCTACAAGAGCTATTTAATGTATGTCACACGTAGTCAGTTTGTTATCGGATGGGTGATCCGAGATAATATAGCCGTTAGTAACTTATCCAAGGTCATTGTATAACTGGATGGAGCCGAGGTTCGGTCACAGTATCTTGTGGATATCTGTCAAGCATCTTAACCATTCAGTCATAGCGACCCCCATAAAATAATCCTATATGTGACTCTCGAAGACAGCATAATGGTGATTTATTGTACTGCAAATTTACTCTAAAAAATGACAAGCGTCTTACAAGACGGTTCATGTGTCTAAAGTCTAATTTAGACATATAGTGACTACAGACAGGAAAGCGTCTTAAGTTCC
>OENM01002059.1:0-16142 GCA_900239745.1 Rotaria magnacalcarata | reverse complement strand
TTTTTTCTTGTTTGGTCTGCCCGGTTTTATGAATAGCTAAAGGTACTCAAGCTGAACAATTCTTAATAAAAATCTCGTACAGTCTCGGCGGTTCTTGCAAGCGAAAAAGTCTCATCTTTGTAAGAGAAATGTCAGTCTCGGTACATCCCTAATTTGGATTTCAAAATATATGTTGCCGTTTATGATTTAGACAAGCCAACTTTTCTGAATTTTCTAAAAAGCATTTTCAACTGATTTTTCGTCATTTTTTTCTCTAAGCGTTTAGTTTCTGTTTATTTTTACTTTCGTATTTTTCTCATAGTGCTAGTTTTCTTCAGCTTTAAAAGTAGTATACGATGCACTAATTTTTCGAATCGCGAAGGTATTTTGAAGTGCATTTCAAGAGACCAAACTCCTAGAGACCTGGATCTAGAAAAAATGAAATCCCTCTTATGTTTCGATTAAGAAAGTGAAACTTTTGGAATTTCCCGGAGAACTGAAATAGTGGAGAAGATACAGAATAATTTTCTCTACAAAATAACATACTTCGTTTTTCCGGGGCGATCAGGTATGTTAAAATAAAAAAAGACACAAAAAACGTATTTTTTAATTTTCTCACCTAATTTTTCACCAGTGAAAGATTACGCCATCCATTCAAAGTCAACTAATTAAGTTTATCTGACTTTTGGAGATACATGGATCAACCATATCGTGAATTTTCTGTAAAAATGAAGGACACAAAATGTTTTTTATTAGTTATTTGATTGTCTTTGTTTGATAAATGATGAAGATGAGCTGTTTCATCCTTTATCATATTATTCATATTCACATATCTCTCTAAACTGAATTGTTCAACGTTTAACAAATGCCGGTTCAAAGAAATGATGCACACATCCTACTCGTCATGTTAATGACACATCAATTGGAAGACGCCCGTCTCCTCCGCGAGGTCATAATTTACGACTAACGAGTGAACGTTTCCGAATGATATCAACCATTCGAACTCATATTTTGCTCAAAAGTAGGATCCAGTGAGACTAGAAAAAGTCTACAAGATTTCTTGCCAGTAGACCTTTCTTTCAAACTTATGATCATTTTACTGAATATTCTACCTCGGGCAAGTAATTTAGGAAAAGTTGAATGAAGGACTGTTGGGCTCAAATTCTGCCTAACAATAGGTTTCATTGATACTAGAAGACTGTAAAACTTTCAGTTAAAATGGGCCCAAATTCTGGAAATGCTGCAAAAATGAAGAAAAAGGGTCATTTTCTAAAAATTATCGTAAAATTGACTTCTTTTCAATATGCAGTATTTCAAAATTAATGCGTCTGTTTAAACTGAAAGTTTTACGGTCTTCTAATATCGATAAAAACTATTGTTAGACAAAATTTCAGCCCAAAAGTCCTACATTCAACTTTTCCTTAAAATACTAGCCCGATGTAGAAAATTCAGTAAAATGACCATAAGTTAGAAAGAAAGATCTAATAGCAAGAAATCTTGTAGAATTTTTCTAGTCTCACTGGATCCTACTCTTGAGCAAAATATGAGTTCGAATGATTGATATCATTCGGAAACGTTCCCTCGTGAGTTGAAAGAGCCCACTCGTTTTGTAAGTACTTCTTTGCCAAAAGAACAAATCGACAAAATGTCTCGTGGAAATCTAGATGAGGGATCATGTCTAGAAGTAAGTCTCGCATATATACATTGATACAAAATATATTATGTTTCTTTAAGTAAATTGAAACGCGTCCGGAAATATCATCAATTCGATCCTCAGTTAGATGAAACTATTTCATGTCGAACAATATCAATATTGACGGAAGATTTTCAACACAATTATGAACGATCACCTTAATTCTGCAATAATCAACTGTCCGCATCTACATCCATCAATTTCTTTGTCTTCTGAGATTTTTTCACATTTCGCCTAAGTTAAAAGCACAAGAAAAAAATAAAAGATTCAAAAATTGATTCCCAGTAAAACTAGGCTTAAGCATCGAATATTCATAGTCAGATAAGCTTAATTAGTTGACTTTGAATGGATGAGGTAGTCTTTCACTGGTGAAAAATTAGGTGAGAAAATTAAAAAATACTTTTCTTGTGTCTTTTTTTATTTTAACATACCTGATCGCCCCGAAAAACGAAGTATGCTATTTTGTACCGAAATTTTTTCTCTATCTTCTCCAGTATTTCAGTTCTCCGGGAAATTCCAAAAGTTGCACTTTCTTAATCGAAACATAAGAGGGATTTCATTTTTTCTAGATCCAGGTCTCTAGGAGTTTGGTCTCTAGAAATGCACTTCAAAATACCTTCGCGATTCGAAAAAGTAGTGCATCGTATACTACTTTTAAAGCTGAAGAAAACTAGCACTATGAGAAAAATACGAAAGTAAAAATAAACAGAAACTAAACGCTTAGAGAAAAAAATGACGAAAAATCAGTTGAAAATGCTTTTTAGAAAATTCAGAAAAGTTGACTTTTCTAAATCATAAACGGCAACAAATATTTTGAAATCTGAATAGATCAAAATGATCAGCTGATCGAGCTCTACAAATGCTGAACTTTTCACGTTGAAAGGAGATACTGTTGTATAAAGTGGTATATTTCCCATGGAAACACCCTAATATCCTGTAAAAATTTTACTAGTACTGATGCTGTTTTTATGATTCTCCTGAAAAACACCGAAAGTCAAAATGTCGAATTGAAAATTTCTACTTTCAAAGTTTACTTAACTGAGGCGTCAGACAAAAATATGCTGTGTACCAAACATTATTAGGTCAAGCTTATAGTAGTCTACAATAAATCCAATCATCAAACACAATTAAAAGGCGTATTTATGCATCGGATATTCAAACTGGCTTATCGTACGTCGTTGCAAGAAAAATTAAATAAAAACTCATCCATTTAATGCTAAAATAAATTCTTAACCTAGTATAATAACAATATCTGTTCTTTAGCTAGCTTCATACATCTTTCAACATTTTTTAGTTTCGACCAAATTCAGATTTACAGTTTTTATTTCACTTCGAACAGTCTTTCTGAATGCATACAATGCAAGCTTTATAGAAACAGTTTGATAATCAATAGATAATTGAGTGTCTCTTAGTAGATCAAGTAAAATGTCAAAGTAGCAGAGCAAATGTTTGATCCTGAAATTTTTCGACATGCATAACTCTGCGAAGAGCACTTTATTGTTTAGTAATGCATGAGTACACCTTAGAAGATGGAAAAAAGGCAGCCTGAACATAATTGCGCACGTTCCATGAGTTTATAAATATCAGCAAACAGCTTGATCTTCACAATTGCTTTTTAAACACGTTTCGGAATGATTAGTCTTATACCGACTGATAATGTAAGTTTTCCTCTTTATAACGTTATTTAATTTGTTTCCATAAAGAAAAGGTTCGTTCAATGAATGCACAGTTTTTTGTATTGACTCATTTGATAACTCTGATGTCATGCTAATATGATAGTAGATTAACAATGATAAAATCTAGCATAAGAATTAGTTAATACAAAAACATACTTAATATCGTTGTGGATCGGATCGGAAATTTTTCTTTGACTGAACTATCCATATTTGCAGTCTCTCTCATAAGCATAGGGTGTGAGTGTGGTTAACATTTATTAGATTAATACTAAAAAGTTACGTTGATTTCCTTTGACAGATATTGCAAAGAATGTTCACGAAAATGGCTCATGGTTTTCGTTTTAGATTCAAAGTTTTTCATGCAGGATTGGTACTAGGTAAGATGTTATGTTTACATATTTTTAATATTTAACAAACCACTCGTTCTGAAGAATGTTGTTTTATAAGATAATCAACTGTTATCTTAAAAGATTTATTTAATCAGTTGATATAGAAATTACAAAATAAATAAGTCTATACGTATTGTCACGATTCATTTTTCTTTTCGATGTTCTTAGAGAAAAAATTGTATACCGATTATAAAATATGAAAACTTATTATTTTAGTTAACGTCAAAATTATCAATAGGAAGCGTGTTTAACGAACACAACTAAGGATCGAAATTTCAAGACCTGCTGCTCATAGGCATATATGCACTTAAAAAGTACGGATTATATTCAGATT
This sequence comes from Rotaria magnacalcarata, assembly GCA_900239745.1. Taxonomy (NCBI): domain Eukaryota; kingdom Metazoa; phylum Rotifera; class Eurotatoria; order Philodinida; family Philodinidae; genus Rotaria; species Rotaria magnacalcarata. The sequence goes on along the minus strand of OENM01002059.1, from coordinate 12,071 downwards.
ATCTCCCTTATCTTTTATCCTGACGCTCTGATTATAAATGTTTGAAAAAGAAGGAAGTTACATTGATTCAAAATATGAGAGATTTTTTTCCTAGAGCCGCATCTATGAAGAAATACAGATTGCCTATATTTTACTATTGTTTTTACATCTTAGGTTATTTTTTTATAGTAGATAATTGCACTTACTAGAAATCTTTCGATGACCTGAGATATTTCATTTGAGTTACTTGCAGTTCACAAATAGGCAAATGATAATTCATAGGATTTGTAAAGTAACGGGAATTTGCGCGGCGTTTCTGATTCATATAGAAATGAAATATATACCAGAAAGTTAGTAATTTATTTATAATAGAATACATAAGGTTTTTTTCTTCTTTCTCTCCTGCTGTTTCGTACCGATTGTTTCTCATGGTTGATCTCGAATGTATTTAGATTGTGAAATTTCTTCGAAGTCGAAAGTTATTTTCTGTAAATTACATATCGTATAGTTACATATATTATAAACAGTGCGCATAAAATCAAAATCAACTTTGCCCAACAACAATGACATCACCTGTAGATGCAAAACTGATTGAATCGTTGACTTTTATTTCCGACCAGTTCAATCGATATCTGTCAGTTATTATTTTTATATTTGGCGTCGTAGGAAATATTCTCAATTGTCTTGTTCTCTATCAAAAGACACTTCGTTATAATACGTGTGCAGCATATTTTCTTCTTTCCTCATTTATTGATCTTATTTCCATTCTAAGTGGCTTACCAACGCGTATATTGGCTGGTTGGCATTTCGATCCAACATCTACAATCGATTTTATTTGTAAATTTCGTGCTTTCATGGTATTTAGTACAAGAACAGCATCTATATGGTTGATCACATTAGCTACAATTGATCGATGGTTATTATCATCGATGAATGTTAATTATCGACGAATGAGTGCATTGAAAAACGTGAAGAAAGGCATGAGTTTCTGCTTGATTCTAGCGGTTCTCTCTTACATTCACGTGTTTTATTGTTATACAGCAAATATTCTCAATGGACCATTGCCATGTTACGCAAAAACAGTTACATGCCGATTGGCCACCGATTTAATTTATATATTTTTAAGCATTATTATTCCATTATCTTTAATGATTACATTCGGTCTAATGACTATTTCTAACGTACACCGTGTTCGCGATCGTGCGCCACATATGATCAATCTTTTGAATAGACATCGTCCCACAATACGCAAACACATGAGAACGAGAATAATCGATCGTCGTTTACTTCGCATGCTTCTCATGCAGGTGTCTATTTTAGTTCTATGTTGTATTCCACAAGCGATTGAAAAACTGTACATTACATTTAATTCTTTCAGGTCTGGATCCGAATTGAGAGATGTTATTACAACTTTTCTTTACAATTTTACAGTACTTTTAGCATTTATACAAAATGCTGTGCCATTCTATATTTATACATTAGCCGGTGGAACTATTTTTCGAACAGTATTGACGAGCTTGATACGAAAAGTGAATCACAATGTGTCAGTTATTTTTTGTTAGACGTATTAAAAAAAGGATTTTTTTTAATGTAAATTCATAATGTAGAATAATAAATTTTTTTAAAACATATTCAAAGCAATTTTCGGTACGATGACTGATGATTGCTGTTGATAGACTGATGCATTATTATTCTAATCATACCACAATGTGCAAGTATTTGAAAGGTACAAGCTAAAAAATGATAATAATGCATTTCAACGGATCAATTTCATTGAAAAAGAAATCATTTAAATGAATTTTTGAAATTCTAATTAATACTACTAGTAATTAGAATTTTGTCGAATTCAGTTATATTGGCTTTTGAAAGTTCATTCAAGGCGAACAAGTCTAATGAATCCTTAGTAGACTCTCAATGTATATAGTATTGGTAGCTCATTTAAAGAAATTTCAAAAGCTAAATGTAGCAAAATCGAGTGAAATTCCGTGGAGTCTTTAATTGCATTATTCATGTTGAAATTCTAGCATGTTCATTAATGAGAAATCATGATCATATTGATTTTTAGAATTTATCATTGACTCGTACGTTACTCACCATTTCACTTGAGAATATTGGTATTGAAAACTTTTCTAAAATCTTTTGATTACAAAAAGATTTCTTGATTGATGAGCAAACATGTTTTCTATCAAGAATATGCACATCTGATATAAATTTGAAATTCATATATTTTCTGAATAGGATATCCTTTGTATGTGTCTACTTAAATTTATGATTTTCTTTTTTATGCATAACTCAATGGGATATTGTCTTCAATGTGACAAAATCATTTTCATTGTAGATCTCTCTTTAGCTAAAACAAAAAAGCACGATGCCTTTACGGAAAAGAGAAAATAAAATTTTGTCTTTTTACAAAATATTATTTAGATGAGCATTAAAAAACGCGTGAACTATTCTATTTGAATATATTAAATATCGCACTGGAAAAGTATGTTGATCTTGTTGCGTCTATCGCGTGTGAAAGAAGATATCAAGATATTATATTTACAACGACGATGTGTAGGTTGTTACCGTCTCTATATTAAAGATAGTCAAATACGGATCAGATGAAAACAAAAACATGTCATCATGCTAAATTGCATCGTCTCTGTGCGTAGATCTGGCGCGGAAAAATTATCCATCGATGTACTTCGACTATTGCTAGAAGTACCACGTAATTTGTCTTCTTGCTAGTTGTAACATGAAAACGTTACATACGATATGTGATACGAGTTTTAAATTAAAATTAAAGGGCTTTTTAATAGATATGATGAAAAAAGAGAGAAAGGAAAAATATCGAAAGCGAATTTGAGGGCTGAAAATGTGAATATAACAGTGAGGGTGGTGTTTTCGACATTTTTCCTTTCGATATTTTTCTTTTCTATCGTTTTTCATCCATTCTTTGTATAGATGAAGATTATTTTTGAATTCAAGCAGTTCAAACAGTTATTTTTTAATGATATCTTGAGTAAGTGGAATATAGGAGAAGACGAACACATTCTCCCTATAGGAAGTATTCATTCAATATAGAATGGCTCTTGCAACTTGTAATATTCTTGCTAATGACGTATTGAACAATAGAATCAGCAAAGTATAATTTAGTAAAACCACTTTTGTCACTTTTTTTATGTCAAAATAATGTGGTTTGGCAATTCGTACTCAGGAAAAATCTATAATAAGAATTATCGCCCTTGTGGAGCGCAATTTGTTTTATATTGAATCATAATTCATAGGGAGGAAACTAGTTTCAAGGAGATATACGCAACGATTTTTGAATAACTTGGAGAAGTGAATTTATGCTGTAATTGTTGACTAAATTAGAACTCAGTAGATCATTTGTTTGACCTGAGGTTGTTTTAATATATCACACCTTAAAATTCCTTCATGCACAATTTACATAGTGACAACACAATAATAGAGGGTGTGGATGTGGGTGTAACTATGCAAAGGGTCCTTTCACATCTACTAACACCCACATCCTCAAGTTTCGATAACCCTCATTGTCTAGTACCAATAAACTCTATTTTTACAGGCTTTCATTTGGTATAAAATTCATTATTAACTCTATTTGAAAATATGGCAGTACCCACCTATCAAAATATTTTTTTCCAGTATAGTACATTGTATTTCTATTGTAAAATAATCCATGGCAATGCTCACCATCAAACAAAATCGGCTACATGGGACATATCATGTTTGATGCACTCGATGAGCTTGTGTGAATGAACAGAGATGCATAATAGTTATCGTTATTTAAAGGTAACCGAGTATGACGAAGAGTGCCCATGACACTCGTTGATAATTAAAATCTCATATGAATTATCAAGTATATTTCGAAATGCGTGCAGAGTAGTAACACATGGAAAGTAATTAACAGATTTTGTTATTTCTATTTGCTATAAATAGTCAGAATTGTGACTAAAGAATATCTTCACTTGCATAATTACTATTAACAAGCAAGTTATACTTTCCTCGGAAAGTTTATATTGTTATTCATTGCAATGAGTAGCCGAACTACTAGCAACGGATGTGTTACAACGGACAAATCGTGAATGACCTTTACTGCATAATACCAACCAGTAACTTATAACAATAACCATCTTGTAACTTGCCCAAGGTTAATGTTCAGTAAGCATACGGCAAGATAAGTAATAGCCGTTTATGTAGTTTTTGTTAAAATGGCTGGAATGCACCTGTTCCAGTCATATGTTTACATTCCTTGATTCACTTCGTTCGTCACAATATGTGTTTATTCAACTCTCATTCCCTGGCACATATTCCCTCTATATATACTCGTCTTTCTTCAATAATAAAATTACTTAGGGCATACCAAAAGTAGTGACGCCAGTCCTATAATATTTTACAGAAGGCTTCAGGAAATTGTTTTTCTATATATTCTAAAAGTCCAGGTTGTGCTCTATAATTCTACTTTATTTCATTGTTCTTCAGCTGATTCGATAATCATGAAGTTTCGATGTTTTAAGGTTTGCATAGAGTTTATGAGAAACGGACAGAAAAATCAAATACCTTAGAATTAATTGAAAGGTATCACGTTTTGTAGAGAATTTTTTCTGATCATTTTCATTAAAAAGCTTTTAGGGCTTCACGCCAAAATGGCGGAGCTAGAATAGAAATACCGAATCAACAGTTTAAAAACTTGCACTTTTCAGACTTGTGGCCTCAAAAATACCACACGCATACGACTCAGCGAGAGACAAATGCCATTTTTGGGCTCAGTTTTTTTATGAGCTACACCGTGGTGCGATCGAGTTCGTGGTGATTTTGTGGTCTTGTAATTATAAAGTTGCGCAAAATAGACGAATTTGTGTGGAGGCGCTCTTAGCACATCAAGACGTTATCATCATAATATTAGCTGACGAATTATCAAATATTGTAGAACTATAGAGCACTATTTGGGTTTTCAGTATATACAGAGAGAAAATTTCCTCGCGTTTTCTATAAGGTATAATAGTGTCGGCGTCATTGCTTTTGGTATGCCCTAAGTAGTTCCATCGTTACGGTACTCATTCGTTATTAACATCAAGAAGGCACAGGGATCTCTAACAGCGCCTAACGCTATATTCGCTTGGAACCATATTCTTTTTATCGAGTCTATCATTTGAGACATAAAAGTTTTGTTGAGTGTAATTCATCATGTAAAACTTGATTCTAGCTCTTCTATCTTGAAGTTCATTGAGTCACTTGTATATTATAATCATGCTACTACAATTAGTAATGTCAATGGAAATCATATGAAGTATTTATAAAATCCATCATTCAATGAAGTTTTACTAAATTCATATGAAAGTCTTATAAAATGGTTCCCCATTGCTGAGCAGTGTTTCTCAGTGGCGTTGAGTAAGATCAATTATCGTGAATGTTTAAGATGACAGATATAATGAAACTGCATGATAATTAGATGAATCTATTTTTAATGTAGAGAATGAACTATTGAAGTCGCTTGTTGGATTTTTCTAATAGCTGTGTTATGCTTCAATAGAAGCAAAAGCCGACGAGAGTTTCAAAATGAAATCATATTGCTTGAAGGAAAATTTCCTCTCATGCAATAGAAACGAAAAAAAAACTGATGTGATAAAATTCAAGCAGAATTCTCATTGATAAATTTAATTAACTTTGATTGATAATGTCACAAAGTTCAAAAAAAACGTCGTCAATATACACAACGATAAAAATAAGCAATACTTTCAGAAATTTAAGATAATATATTATTTAGTGTACCAATGTCCCTAACCAGTTTTTTTTTAAAGCATCGACAATCATTACAAATCTCAAACTTATATATATTCAGGACTGACTGATGAAAATGTTATATATTATTGTATGTCTTTTTTTCTGGTATCTTCAAAAAGGTTTCAAGTACTCAAGGAAAGAATAGCCATATGAAACGAATAATTTTGAGTGCTTTAGAAGATACAACTCTAACAAAATAGCAGATTGAACTATTGAAACTCGTTTTAGTTACGTGAAATTTTCCCAGAAGCGATTTTCACCAATATTATTTTATTCGGCATCCTTGGCTGATTTATTTACATCTGATATACATTTAACCTTAATTAAATAATTTTTCTAGAGATACTTAACATCAGCTGGCAGTGACAATCACTTGTGTTTTGAAAGAAGGATTTGATAGTAAAGTATCATCACGTTCTTAATATTCAAAAATAGAATATTTCAACATATTTACTTGATTCTCTATCAAAAAAATCAGCCCTTTATCAAATATGTTCCTTCTATGATATTTGAATTAAGATAATTGCTTTTTCTAATAGTGGACCACATCATCAAAAAGTTTGATATGAATTTAGTTTACGGGACCTTTAGTATTGAACGTACTAGACGGTTTCAGTTTACTTTTATTTTGAAATTTCAGTTCTTTTTAAAACAGTTGTAAAAAATTCGATACTAAGCTAAGATTTTTGTTTTCAATTAGAATCTACAAACCGTTGATCTTTTTCTCTTCTCTCGTAATTTGTTCACAAAATGAATTTGTTAAAAAAATTCATTTCTTTTTCATAAAAGATGATCCGAAATGACTATTAGAGCTACTTGACACTCATAAACGAATATGCAAGTCCTGGTCACATCAATAGGATATCGCAGGCAGCTGTTACCCTGTCGTTTGCTCTCGAATATAAGGGTGTGGATGTACTTCCTCTATCTATTCTCACTCAACGAATTCCTTTATTATTCTGCTTTTGTTTGTCACAGGTCAATTTAATGAATTTATTCCATGCGATTCTAATTCATGACTTTCATTTCGTATTGTTGACGAGCAAATATTCAGAGCGCAAGTGGTCAGGTAGAAAGTGTCTTGTACGTACCATTCATGAATTCGTATGCTATGCATGGTAATTTGTTGGAAAGAGAGGGATTTAAGCAATTAGATTTTGTTTTTTTATAACTGGTCTCTTATTAGTTTTTATTTTTATGAGCTAGAGGACAAAAAAAGAATGAAAAAGAAAAAACTTGTCTAGTCTCGAATAAATGTCATAATTAAACTAATTATTTATGTGAAAAATTAATAGTTTAATTTCATCGGACGAGCATAAGCTTCAACATATTCGAATATTCATGTAAATTAGCTTTGTTGTCTTACAATCTACGATTAGCTATCGCGTATTCCCAACGGTGAGCTCTTCAACTGTTCAGAATTTTCGTGATTTATAACTTACATTGATTTTTTATTCAAGCTTTCTATTTCCGTTCTCCGTCAATACTTTTGAATGAATTATGATGGTTTCAGATATTAACTTTTTCGGGAACTACAACATATCTGACAACTCTAAATACGTAACAGCTTAACTGTTTGTTTTTATCAAAAGCCTTCAGCTCGACCACGATTGCAGACGATACTCGAGGAAGTTTCACACGGTTTATATAACACATTGTATCAAGCTGCAAGCAGAATCGCCAAAAATCACCCAGATTTTTTGTGGCAATATGATGTACAAAAGGAAACAGTTCCCTTGTCCAATACACCTCTGCTATTCCTGAGCAGTTGTTTTTTATCCATCAAAAAATACTTACGAGCAAATGGAAAAGTCGTAGAAGCTTGCGAAAAAAGTTTCTAGTTAGCTGCAGGCATTATACGAACACTGTTAATTCAAGCAAATCGAGCTATCGGTTGTGATAATACTATTATTGGAGTTTTTTTTATTTATTTAGAATTATAAAAGGATATTATAAATTTGTAATCCAATAATGAAAAAAAGCATGATATTTCACATTATTTTCCTAAGTAACTACTAGCTATAGTTGTTATCTTATTCTAATAATTCTTCATTTATTACAAGACCACATTTTTAATAGAGCGTTTGTTTTATTCTTAAAAGCAAAGTTTATATATAATCTCAAACACTAGATGACAAATTTTTGCTGCTTTATCTAAAACTATTTAATACTTTTTTGTGAAGTGTAAATATAAATATTATATATTCTCGTATTAGTATGAATTTCAGATTTTATAAAGAGAAACAATAAACTTTTACAAATCTTAGGTAATCCAGCACACAATTCGCATTCATTATGGCACCCTCAACCGATTCATTAAAATATACCTTGGAACAACTCAATCGATATTTGGCACTTGCTATTTTTATTTTCGGCTCGTTGGGAAATATTCTCAATTGTCTTGTTCTATCACAAAGAAAGCTGCGTTCACATCCGTGCGCTTCGATATTTTTGGTTTCATCTTTTCTTAGTCTTATCTGCATTCTAATTGGTGTTCCACCTCGTATATTGGCTGGTTGGAATCTTGATCCCACAAATACAATTAACATCGCATGTAAACTGCATGCTTTTATTGTATTCAGTACACGAACAATGGCGATATGGTTGATCGCATTAGCTACCATAGATCGATGGTTGATATCGTCCACTCAAGTTCATCGTCGACAAATGAGCAATATTGAAAATGTAAAACGAGCAATATTTATCATTGTGATCCTATCAAGTATTTCTTATAGTTATATGCTGTATTGTTATGAAGCTAATATAACAGATGCACCATTGAGCTGTTATGGCAAAACTGAAACATGTCGTTTAGTTACCGATTTGATGTATACATTTGTAACCACAGCGATACCACTCATTATAATGATTATATTCGGCGTATTAACTGTTGTAAATGTACGTCATATGCACAGTCGCGTTCATGTACACTATACGGTTGCTTCAGTAGCACGCATTCCAGTAACCGTGAGAATAGCAAAATTAAAAACAGTCGATCATAAATTACTTCGTATGCTTATCATACAAATACTTCTTCTAGTTCTATTGTCCATTCCACAACCAATTCAAGAGCTTTATATTACGCTGAAACCACTCGGTTCTGGTTCAGAGTATGAAAATGCTGTACAAGTATTTCTATACAACATTGAATTACTTATTGCTTTCATTGCAAATGGTATTCCATTTTATGTCTATACATTAGCTGGTGGCGAGATTTTTCGAGCAACGTTTCTGGATTTGATGAAAAGCGCTGCTGAAAAACTAATATGTAAATAGTATTGCTTTGATTGCGATGTTTTGCTTATCGCGAAAGATCTATTTCATATGATTGATTAATAAATTGAAGCCGCTGAAACATTTCATAGCTTGAAGTTGATGATTATTCACGGAAAATATGCCAGCAGGTAAATTCAAGTACATTTGAAATATCAAATTAATGAGAAATAAAAACGGAAATTATAGAAATAATTGTTTGTGTAATTAAAAATAGTTGAAGATTCTGTCTACATATCTCGAAAATCATGAAAACATTATTTTTTCAAGAGGCTGAACTTCAAGATGTAGGAGGTATCGACACTGGATCTTGCATAAAAGAAAAGGAAGTTCAAATATCAAAATTTAAAAATGGGAAAACAGAATGCAGTCTTTATTATTAACTTGAGTTCATAAACATAATGCTATTTCAAAGGAAAATTCTTACTGATTAATATCATTTCAATGAGTTTTACTTTTGAATAAGATACGTATATTGTTTAGTTTTGTAGTGAACACCAGTAGGGGTGGCACTTTACGTTAATTTAATATTAAGTGTTAAGTCAAACCGCTTAATTAACTCTCTTAATTAACTCAAATTAAAATCAACAGTCCACCCCTAAAACACCCGTATGAAAATTTAAGCTAGTTAAATTCAGAGCAATGCCGTAAAACTGCAAAAATTGAAAAGTGAGTTTATTTTGATATAAATTGATTGACATATTTTGAAGTCTAAGATAACTGTAGAACAGTTCATGCGTTCAAATTGGGAAATTTCAGAATGATTCATGTTTCTTTTGCTATCATGATTCGATAGACATTGCCAAGTTGCATTAAAACTATTACATCACACAAATAGAATACTAATTTTGACGAATGACAAAATCTAGGGTTTATTTTCTCGTAGATTGGAAACATAAAGTAGTACTACCTTAACAGCATAATCATCTTTTCATTGTTAATAAGCTCAAATGTTATTGATTTAGTTTTTAATATGCCATAAAAAGTTCAAATGAACAATTCATTTCATCGAATTCAAAAAGAATACCATGCTATAATTTGATTTAAATCGAGCCAGTAGTTTCTGATAACTCGTGATTTTCTCCAATGAAGTTGGTGTTCTTTTACCGTCCAAGCTATGGTGCCATCAATAAATCCTTTAGAATTTCTTCTATTTAGCAGTAAATTATGGTTAGATTTAAAAAAAACCTCATTATCTGCATTTATAGTATACGTTCGTCTATGTAATTTCGAATAATACCTGTGCCATGAATCAGTCGCACAAATTGCGTCGCTGCAGCATGACCTCGGACTACCTAAACAACAACGTTGTCATGAAATACGATATTCTTCAGTTACACCCAGCACTTGAGCTGATTTATTCAATTCTAGAAGCATCAAAAATGTTTATTATTTAATTGAAATTCTCAAATTGTTGTTCTGTTCAGTCAAAAAATCGACACGCAGAAAAACGCTAGAAACGAGACCAATTATTAAAAATGTTTCTTTTTTTCAAGTTTTAAAAGGCATTATCACTAGTTAATGCAATCAAGTTTCTTGTTCATCTTTTTGGCCAATAAGTTTATCATAGAAGAAATAAAACCAAAAACAAGAATACCATTTCATGATAATAGCTATCAGAATAATATTTAGATGAACATTAGATTATGCTTTCTTTTGCAGTGATCCTGTCTATTCTCATTAAAAACGTGACTATTTTTCATTGAAGAGCATCATGTTTGTAAACTAAGAAAATCAAAGGTACTACAAATATTAGTTTGAGTCCTCGCACATATCTGATACAAATATTGTTTTCTGTACGTGTTCGTTCTATGGTAACCAATACACGTCTTTTATACAGTGAAAACATGGAAAAAAATAAATCATGAGCATGCAATACGATAGATTTAAAATAAAAATAATCGTAAACATTATTAAAACTACTAAGACATTATTCGATGAAATCTAAGCATTAAAAAGTGTTTTTCTTACTCTTGTCGAACTTTTATATTCATGCGCTTGCCAAGACTTGAGCTCAAGATATGTCCATAGTGCATGACTTTCTTGCTCAAGACAAGCGCTTGAATGTTTGCATGAGTTACAAAACGATGCAACTATAAATTTTTATTAAAAGTTGAGTTATTTTGAACGTAAAATTGAAAAAGTTCTTTAATAATATAAACGCTTCGATAAAAATTCAAGCGCATGAGCAAGAAGTTTAAAAAACTGGAGCTCATCGACAGGCCTCATGTCTTGCCTCAAGATGTGTCCATAGATCTTGACTTTCTTGATCAAGAAAGTCCAGAATTGCATGCGCTTGCAAAGAAAGGTTCGAATAGGGTACATATTCATGAATAAGATACTTTTTCTATCAGTATTTATTTTTTAATTATATAACGAAGTATTTTCTATAATACCGGGATTAATTTAAACGTTGAAAATTATAATTGGTTTGAAATCTGCGTAAGTAATGAAATTTGAAACATGATATTATCACGATGAAGAATAAAACGATGTTTTTTTTTCGAAGCCCGAAATATTTTTTGGTGAGTAAATAAAAAGTTAATAAAATGAGTCAATTAAGTAATTGTAGGGTGGATGAATCAAACAGTCAATTATTAATATATCAATATTCTAAAAGGATTTTACAATATAACAGTGAACACAATTAATTTAGAATGTACGACACTCAAAACCTCTGTGAAAGAATAGAAATGTTCGCAGCATGAATCTTTTTCTGTTCTGTCAATTCAAGTGGTGTTCTGCATATGTTCTACTTCTTATGTCATGCATTTCTCAAGCTGCATGTTCTGTCAACAGAAGAAATATTGTTTTTTATTCTCTGTATGTTTACAAAAGCAATAGAAGAATCTCGGTATCTTCTAAATGGTGAATTCTACAACTGATTATCCTTAACCCCCTCCCGGAATAAAAGACCCAAGGTCTTCTATAATGACAAAGTAGATGAAATTTCAAAGGGGGTCTTTTATTTGGGAAGGGCCTTCCATTTGAAACATAGTCGGTTCTTCTCCAGATCAACGACATCCCCACTG
>OENM01002058.1:9433-22450 GCA_900239745.1 Rotaria magnacalcarata | reverse complement strand
TAATAATTTTAAAAGGCAAAGTGGGTGTGATATAAGATTCAAAATGAACACCCCTATATCGTCTGTTCGCTTTAGGGACATTGATTCTAGATCAAAAAATGCAGTAAGTCGATCATAATTCATCGCCAAAACTTCATGGTGTTTAATCCGTATAGACTTCCGCTAGTCTTATATAGAATCAAGTCTAACTCAAATATGGATTAAAACTTTCGAGACAAAATCAAATTCCAGATTACTTAGACAAATATCTTCTTTCTCGCGCGCCATTCATGTATTATTGATCATGCATCTTAATAATAATAAAAAAAAGTTGCCTATTATCATTCAAACGTATCGACTTACTGGCTATCACTCAAGATTAAATCCTAATCAAACAGAATCATTCGTACTGATATCAAATGCTATTTTATGAACAATTGAAATAGCTCGTGTTACTCACATGATTTTTCACATAGCCTACTGATTGTTCATTAATTTTTTCTTCGTTTTTTTTTTGAGCGAAATGCAGAAGAACAAAAAAAAGCAACGTTTAAAAAAGAAATCAAAGACACACAACTTTATGTTATAACGAGACAAACCGAAAAAAGTGAAGATATAGATGAAATAGTTTTATCTCAAGAAAAAGAGAGAAAAATCCGAGGGATGCACACATCATCACCCTCAATTAACAAGAACAGTAAACAAAAAAAAGTCATCAATAACGAAAGAAAAAAAGAATAAAGCACACACAATAATCACGTATTGTTTTCTTTTTTCTTTTCCGAAAAAAGACAGAGAACAAAACCGGTGAATATACCACGAAGAAATAATAAGTAATAATACAGATCAATAGCGTTCAACTATCGGAATTTGTTGTCGATGATAATGTTGATACATCCGATACGGATTGCTGTAATTGAGTTATCATCGGTTGAATATTTGATGTATTAACAATATTGTTTGCCGATGTTGAGTCATTAGTAGCAGATGGTTGGTATAGATTATTGATCATTTTTTGAATATCAATATTTACGATACGCTGCTAGAAACAATGAAGATGTATATTTCGAAATTTGTTTTCGTGTTCGATTAGTTTTATGAATACTTACGAAATCATATCGTCTGGACAGTTGAATAAATGGAGTATTATCATAATGATATCCCGTAATCATTGCTTTAAAAGTAGAACCAAGAATTGTTGGTTTAACTAATTCAGTGGACTCCGGAGTAAAATCTTCTTGATCTAAATAGGAAAATATTGTTTTCATTTAACAGATGAGTGTAGACTTTCTATCTATCAATGAATTCAAGACAAAAACAAATCTGACGATTTTAATGGAATCAACTAGTAAAGTAATACACTATCGGTCTATAGTAGGATTTTGAGGGCAGACAGACAGTTGCTAAACTCTTACTGGTTAGCTGGTTTCTATCATGTGATCTATTCTTTTAAAAAAACTAAGTCATTTTCATTGTTTAAAATCTTCTATTAATCTACACGTGTATGATAACCATCGATATAGTTAAACTGATGGAAACATTTTCTATACTGCTTTGACCTCTTATATTACAAGATGAAGTTAAATTTTCATGCCGTCGCTAAGGATAAAATTATATTTCTCCTTGATAAATGTAATATTTACAATACTTACTCTCAGCTGGAACAACATTATCAAGATAGACTTCAACACCTTGAAATGGGATAACCATGAAATCTTGTCTAAAAAATTATCATTAGCAGTCTCTTTTTTCTTGTACTTTTTCAAAAACAAAAGGTTTTACCGGAGAAGACGGAGTGAATTTGCATGTACATAAAGATAACCTCCATAATCAAGAAATTTGATCATAGCCATATCGTCGTTACTGTTATATACTGTGATTAATGCCCGAAACCAGCCAGCTTGCGTTGGCGCAGCACATATGACACCGGCTGAGAAACAAAATAATAATGAAAAATCCGCGAATCTTTGTTATTGTTTTTTCTTTTTACTTTGAATAGGTCTTGGCAAAAGTGGTGTCATTTCGGTATGATGATAGAAGACTGACATTGAATTATCAAGACGTGCAAGTTCAACATAAGATGGATGTAAAATTTGTTGAACAAATATATGATTACACGAAACAACACTTGTAACAAGTACTTCAGTTGGTATACCGTCGGGTAAATAAAGCTGAAGGTATAAAGAAAACAAAATGAGTATTTTTATTTTAGTTATACATTTACAAATACTTGTGCTACTGATTGAGGAACAGCTACACGTTCAGGTGGACGTTGTCGTACAACAATTTTCTTATTGATAGGTTTAAATGCAACTTGAGGATAGCGGTCGGGTGGAAAACGTTTAGCTATTAGTTCAATTGCGTGTTCAACATCAACACGACGACCTATTTATGATGAATTTTAATTAAAGATCAACATCGACGAAGAAAAACAATCTAATCAAACCATGTAAAGCAACAACTTGTTTTTCAAATGAAACAGCATCATCTCGCACAACTAAATCCACCTGTGTCATTTGTCGTATATAATCCACATGAACACCTTGTCGACCAATAAGACGACCACATAAGTCAACAGGAAAATGAAATTCATAGATAATTATCTCTTGCTCTTTCGCTTCCTGTGAAATGAAATTTATATATATATATATAGAGAGAGAATGCTATACAATAAAACAGCTGTGTTTACATTCTCATATACACCTTCTCTGTCAATTTTAGGATATATATATAGACACCAACTCAATCAATCAAGATAAGATTACGCCGTACATAACACATCAATGAAATATATATATATACGCATACGAAGATGACTTAGGTTTTGTTTTTTTTGATAACAAAAGTCTAATCATGATTTAAAAATAAAGTGTCTAATGAATATTGTAGCCGCAAGTCATGTCTAGCTTAGGCGCATAGATATATTTGCCCTGATCAAACATAAGAAATGACAATCCCATTATGCGTACTATTCAAATACACGAATTCTTATCATAGAAAAATATCATAATGACATTTCTAGTCTATTTGACCGACGTGGATTAGTGATGTTCTTTGATATTATAGTTATATATATATTGTCATGGACGGTTAAACAAAAAATATTTCTGAAGCAATGAATTGTGTAACGTTATTCTTTCTTTTGAAATAAAACAGAATGATTTCTCATTAACTTCTACTTTGATATTCACATGAAAAACTCTTCAGATATCTTACATGTGATTAGAATGAACAATTGATTTGTTCATCGGCTATCAATTCTTTGAATTAACGAACAGCTGACATAAGAGATAGCAATTTATTCTATCACCATGCGAGTAAACAATCTTTGAAGTAAGAAGATCAAAATAATTATACACATTTAGCGCCTACTTATATTTCGATGATAATATAAATTCTCCTAGTCATTAACTATTTTTCTTATTTAAACTAAAATAAAAGTTCGAAAGTTCATTGCAAGAATTCTATTTAAGAGGAAAGCCGACAAGCTCCATTAACGATATACTATCTTAGTGAAAATAGACAATTTATACATTTCGTTTTTGTTTTCATAAAATATTTGCTTTAAATAAATAGAAAATAACAAATTGTTTGCATAAGCCGCATGAAGCATGACATAATTTCTATGAGCACATCGTACAATAAAGTCGAAATAAAAGATACTACCTACATTCGACCTTGCCGAGCTATTCAATGTAGACTTTTTATATCGTACGTTATGATAAAACACAAAAGTCGATCACGATTGTATGTTTAAATTTATCTTTGCTATAAATACTGTTTTATTTTTTTGTCATCTATTCGGTGCAATTAGTGACAAAAGAAAATATTCCTTTTACTATAACTTCGAGGATATGTTTTGAGTAGAAATTCTATTTCTTACCTTATCAGTTAAAAGTGTTGGAAGAGTTTCACTTGTTGCTGGAGTCTCATTGTTGTTGTATGGAAAATCATTGTTTTGTTGTAGTTTTTCATCGAAGAGTTGCTGTTGATGATGATTATTCGATTCCATTTTATTATCAATTGGAAATTTTTCTTTTTTCGAGAATGGTACGGCTGATCCGGACGGTGGAGGTTTAATGATAACAGCCGGTTTTGAAATCGAATTTTGATTCTTCATCTACGAAAAAAAAGTGAAAGAATTGAAAAGAAAAAAATCAATGTGAGTTTTTTTCTTCTTCTTCTTCTTTCAATGACTCATGAATAAAAAATACGAACAATTTCGCAATTCTCCCAGCAACGTATTATGAAATAGAGTTGTAAACAGAAAAATATCCATGGAGGATAATCGAACGAACGAACGAATCATTGTCTCGTTTATTATTGGCTTTTAAAACTCACCAATAAGAAAATATTGTTTCGAACAAATGCATTTATAAATTAAATTAAATACCATTAAGATATTTCTTCATCCTCAATAAGAGCATTGGTTGATTTCGATTGATTGAGCTCGCTTATTTTTAATTGAACAAATAATATAAACCCTGACAAGTTGACGCCACTTTTTTTCTTTCTTCTAGATCGATATTCATTTCATTCCTTGTTTTCTCTTCTTCCTTTTTTGTAACATTTATAATTTTTATCTATTTTTTAATAAACAATCAATTACTTAAAAATGACAACGTCCAATTTACAAAAATTAGTTGGCATAAGTAAGAAATAAAATTAACTAATTCGATATTTAAAGTTTCGAAAACAAAACGAATTCTTCTAGAATTAATATCTGAAATGCTACGATGTGATTCTGTTCGGCAGAAAGAAAGAGGTGATTGGAAAGTTTTAGTTATGGATCGTTTAGCTACGAGAATTATATCAGCATCATGTAAAATGCATGACATCATGTCCGAAGGAATTACAAGTAAACGAGATATTTACTTAAGTAATTAAACTTAACCAAATTTAATTTTAGTTGTCGAAGATATTATGAAAAGACGTGAGCCATTAGGAATGCTCGAAGCTGTTTATTTTATTCAACCAAATGAAAAAGTATTACGACTAACTCTTTTTCTTGGAGCCGTCTTAAATTAATTATTTTATTTTAGTCTGTCAATGAACTTATTAATGATTTTGATAAGAGCCATGCATTAATACCTAAGTATAAAGCTGCACATGTATTTTTTACTGAAGGTAAGACTTGATTACGTTAAAATTTCCTTAGCACTAATTCAGTGTTATAATTGTACTGATGAACGTATTAATATTTAAAGAAGAAAAAAACGATGATGCAACCATTTTTAGTTAGTTTGTTCTTTTTTTCAAACTTCGACAGCTTTAGACAGTTTATGATGACGTACGATATTCATTAAATATTTGTCCTATGCACACGTAAGTTCATGATAAATCTATTATTTCCTTTTGATTATGACGTTTATGTGCGTGAGGAATAGAACTGTTTGTATCAAAAACAATACCGTGGAGAAAAGTAAGAATTTCTTTTTCTCATGCTTTCACGTTCTATGAAACAATCATTGATTTGATTTTGTTCGGTTCAGTAATTAATCTTAGGCAAACATACGAGGAAAATATTGATTTATTTTACATATGAATCATCGCTTTTTTGCATTTGAAGAAAATTTATTCCATTAATAAAACAAAGACATTGCTTCATGAAGTGTAAAACAAAAACTGACAGGCAGAGTCTATTCTTACAGTGTATAAAAAAAAAACAGCATAACAATTTTACTGTCAAATAACAACAAAAAAAAAATACGAAGAAGAGGTTACTGACCCATAGAGTCAGTCGAATAATGAGATAGTATTCAATGAATAAAATGAAAATTCATTGGACCTACGATAAATTTGTTTTTCGTTTGAATGAAAAGGAAGTTATAGATAATATTGCACTCGGAATATGCGTTCTTTTATGGAATTCATGTCTGTAGTAAAATTGTCGACGTCGGTTTAGATTAGTCAGAAAATATTTGAGCAGTTGTAACGTCAATTAGTGAATGAACCAAGACATCAACGTACTCATACGAGTGTTTTATGAAACGATTTATTCGTATTGTAAATAATTGTGCACGATCAATAAAAATGATCGAGACTCATCTGTTACTTTCATTGTGTCAATGAAATAGAAACAATTCCATATGGGAGTGTTATTTCACATATCATATAATTTGAGAGGGTGTTGTCTGAGAAAATAAAATTATTATTTTTATTTCGAAATATTGTGTGATTCGACTCTCGTGAGAATCTTTATCTATCGATTTATTTCCCAAATGTAAACTTTTAATATTTTTTAGCGTGTAATTCTGAATTATTTACAAAATTAACCCAATCAAAATGCGCAAAATATATCAAAACATTACGAGAAGTGAACATCGCATTTCTACCATATGAACGTCAAGTAAAAAATCTTTTTTTCTTCTAAATTCTTAGCTTATTTTATCCACTGAAATATTTCTAACAGGCATTTACACTTGATTCACCTGACACATTTTATATTACGTATAATTCAACACCAGTTCCACAGCGAGCTGCACATCTCGATGTTATTGCGGAACAAATCGCTACTCTATGTGCAACACTCGGAGAATATCCAACAATACGATATCGAGCGTCAGTGAAATTTTTCGTATTAGTTTTTTAAATATCATTGATTGATTTTACAGAGATAATGAAAAAGTGACTGAATTTGCCCATGCTGTTCAACAAAAATTAAATCAGTATAAAGCCGATGATGCGACTATGGGCGAAGTAAAGAATTCACTTGTAAAAAATATAGAAAATTGGTATTTTTTTTCGTCTGTGTAGGGCGTTGATAAAGCAAAATCTATTTTACTTTTATTGGATCGTGGTTTTGATGCTGTTTCACCACTACTTCATGAATTAACATTCCAAGCAATGGCACACGACTTATTAAAAATAGAGAACGATGTTTTTGAGTGCGAACTTTTGCCGATTATGTTTCATAGAAATTAAAAATTTCTTATTCTTAAATTTAGGTATGAAGTTCAAACACCCGGTGCTGATCAAAAACTCAATCCAGTACAAAAACAAAAAGTTCTACTAGATGAAAATGATGAACTTTGGACAGAACTTCGTCATCAACATATTGCTGTTGTTACACAGTTCGTTATTCGTTCGTTGTTTGCTTTACTTCTATAGTGAACTATGATTTTTAGGAGTATCACAAAAAAGATCAAAGATTTTGCAGTACAAAAACGTGTTAAAGAATCTGATCGTACCGAACGTACAACAATGAAAGATCTCTCGTATGCATTTATTTTATTAAATAAATCATAAAATATGTTTTGCTTTTTTCATAGGTTAATGATTAAGAAAATGCCACAATATCAAAAAGAATTAAATGCATATGCACTTCATTTTAATATTGCTGAACAATGTATGAATGCTTACAATAGAGATTCAGGAGAAAAATTATGTTCTGTTGAACAGGTAATGAAAAGTGAAAATTTGAAAGTTAAACTTTAGTATTCGAATCTGATCTCAGCATAGCAACAACAGAAATAGAGTTTGTTTTCCACTGTAATGAAAACAAAATAAAGAATTATCTTCATGAAGAAATCATGTGTTTTTTTCCTTCACATATCAACGTAGTTTAATTATGAGCAATAAATTTTTTGTTTATGAATAGGTTTCTGCTATTGTCCTAAGTAAAACATGATCTTGTTTTCTTTCTTCATAAAAACAAATTTCTAATGATGTGATCCTCTAAAAAGCTTAAATACTGTCACATTGTGAGTAAGAAGCAAAAGCTCTTATATGCTTTCATTGAACGCATACACACGAGACAAATTCCTAATAAGCCACGATGAGATTAAATAATAAATTACAATCTATCTTTTTGTTTTGTTTCTAGAACTTAGTCATGGGAGTTGATGCTGAAGGTGAACGAATCAAAGACCATATGCGTAATATTGTACCTTTATTACTTGATACTGCCATTACCGTTGAAGATAAATTACGTATTATAATGTTGTATATTTTACATAAAAATGGTAATTTTAATAAAAAAAAAAGAAAAAGCGAGAAATTTTTAGTACATTAAATTTTCAGCTTATTGTTGTACGGCACCCGATACATACGGTAGCGAAAAAGACACACACATAAAGCTATTTTGCTTCTTTTTGGTTTGATACTAACATTAAAAACTACTTGTTTGACAGTGGGATTACATTTAATGAATATAAAATTTTATTTCTTCAATAGACTAGATTTTAATAATATGTTTATTTTCATATAGGCATAACGGACGAAAATTTAAATAAATTATTAAGCCATGCATTCATTCCTTCGGAAAAGAAGAATATTATAACAAATCTGCAATATCTTAATTTACAAATTCTTCAAGATCAAAGTCGAGTATGTAATTGTTTTTTCGTATTTTTTTTTCCTTTGTATTTTTCTAATAAAACGTTCAGCATGATAATGGAGTCTCACCGGATCTAGGCAGAGCAACTGCTTTGCACGTGGCTTCCGAATTATTTATAAAATCCTCAGGGGTGATGTCTTGCTTTTTTCTTATGGACATGACTGAATGCTGCCCTTTTTCTTTTAATTTCAAACATATCCCCTATATAATTTTTAATTGCATTCTTCTTCAATCGATGGGCTTCTATGTTATCTTTTTATTTTATTTACTATTTTTTTAATGTGCGTCAATATTATTCATGTAAGACTGAAAAGACGAAAACAAAACGAATCGAGAATTTGCATGATTATAACAGCTAATGTTATTGATTACTAATCGAAAGAATGGATAATAATATTTTCATATTTTAGGGCGGAAGACGTAAAAATATTCCACAATTAAGAAAAGAACGTTCTGAACCGACTTATACAAATTCAAGATGGACACCTTATGTAAAAGATATATTGGAGGTAAATAATAGAAAACATTCTAATAGAAATATATATATATATATATATATATATGTTTTTCCTCTAGGATATTATCGATGATAAACTTGATTCAAGACAATTTCCATCGATTGGGGGACAGAAAACTCTCCCAATTGCGCCTACATTACAAAGGTATTAATCTTATGAGAAGGTTATTCATAAAGAAAAAATAAATCATACTAAAAAATTAATAAGTATCCTTACAATAATGATTTTATTGCGTAGTTGCATGTCGTAGTCTAAAGTGAAATGACGTTCATACTATAGTTCTCGTGATTTTCTAATTAATATTGCACATTAGAATATATTAGACTATGTGCTCATTATTTATATGAACAAAGTTATTTTTGTTCAATTCAAAAAAATAAATCTCTGCTTATTAATAATATTTTAGTACACGAGAATATCCCGGTTGGATGCAATCTCGTCGGGGTGCAATTCGCTCTGGTCCACGTATAATTGTATTTATACTTGGCGGTGTCGCTTACAATGAACTTCGTTGTGCCTACGAGGTTACACAAAGTAATTTAAAAAAGTACGAGGTATTTATTGGTATGTATTGAAATCTCGTTCTTTTAGTCAGACGAACAATTTCTATTCTTTTGAATTTCTCTAGGTGGCGATCAAATATTAACTCCGAAACAATTTCTTCGTAATCTCGAAATGAAATTACGACAAGATGATGAACAGTAGATCTATGTCAATCAACAGATGTCCATATGTTTTCTTTATCTTTCCGAAAATCACACAAAGCCAATGACATGTTATTTTTATATTTATTCACTTTCGTCTTGTCGATCAAATATTATTATATATAATTTGCTCTCATTCTCATTCTCTCTCTTTCTGTATTAAGCTTTCTCATTTACCACACGCTGAGCTTTTTGTTTTTTATTTTTAAGTAGCTTGCTCAACACACTTATTTGAATGAATCTTGTTTACTTTTATTCATTTAGCATAAAAGAATGAAATCTCTTTGTGAGTGCAATTTTCCACAATAATCTCGATGTCGTACAATGCGAATATGTAAAAGAACAGTATTTCTAAAATTCGAACGGATGTTTTTTTTTGCTTTTCTGTCTTATGTATGCTAAAATTAATCGAAGAACAAGTGTCTGTTTTATGTATTTGTGTGCCCTATGTGCCTTTATTCATTGTGCATCTTGGTATCTCATTGTTTCTTTGCTTTTGCACGATAAATATATACACATGCATATATATATATATATATGTTTTTTTAGAAATAAAATATTATAAAAAAAAAGAAAGAATTTTTTTCAGATGTCTTTTCTCTTCTCAAGACTTCGATTGATTAATACAAACTTTTTGTTATCATCATCGAAACGATTATTTCATTTGACGCAGCCGGTTGGATTAAAAAGAAGTAATGAAGCGACGCTTGACATTTCTGATGATGAATATCGATTAAAGAATAGGTTTTATTCTCATTAGAATCAACGATGATAATTACAAGAGAAACTTTCTAATGCATTACTCGCTTTTGAACAACAAAAATAGATCTAATTTAGCATTGAATATAATGAAAAGTGTTCTGATGCGTAGCTTATTGATTCAGAAATAGCATATTTTCATAGAATTCTGTTGAACTGAATGCTCTCAATGTCTTTGAGAGAAACAAGGGCGAGCGTATCTTCAAATTTTCATTTAAAAATTTGTTTGACAAAAAGACTAATAGCATTAACAAAATAGTAATTTGTAAAACTTTTTGGTCTGCGAATTTCTTTTGTATTCTAAGGACTTGTAACTTTCATAATAAACTAGTTTCATTAAACAAAGCATTTGTTTTCCTGATATTCACGAAGTGGTATCGAGCCATAACCGACTCATCACAATAGCTGATTTATATGTGTCCGAGCAAAAGCGGGTAGTTTCTTCATTGAATGAAAATGAAATTACGAGTGAATAAATTTTTTTGCTGCAGCCATTCTTTTTCATATAAATTTTTACATACAAAAACTAAACTAACGAGATACTCGTCAAAACAATCTCTCTACTTCTTGATACTACGATGGATAAGAACGTGTTTGTTCATAAATAAATTTCTATTTTCGATCTTTTTCTTTTAGTTACGGAAAAAATCGAAGGCAATGTGATAACAGTAAGTTAAAATAATTGAATCAATAGGATTGTTTTAAAGAAAATTTCTTCTAGTACGAAGGAGAATATATTGACGATAATGAAAAAAATGTTTTGAAATTATCTGGACCAGAAGAGGTTTGTATTTGGTGCAAACTCGATCGTCGATCTATTCATATTCAACATACAGTATGAAAAAATAAAAATTTCAATCGATAATAAAAAATAAACTTTTATTTATTTATCAATAAATAGGATGTTCTTGTACTTCGTCAATATCTTCGGAAAGATGGCACGATTATTCCTCCGGAAATATCTGGTTTGTGTCCAAAACAAAATGAAAAATTACATACATTGATACGACACGCTCGAATGACTGGTTTGATATCGTATCCAACTGTAGCTGTAACTAAACGTGAACCACTACTTGTTGATCCAACATTAAGACCTGAATTTGAACGAAATAACTCATATTGGGAAAAATACGAAGTTCTACAGAAGAGAGGTCATTATCTTGGACCATAAATTGCTTGTTTTTCTTGTTCTTAAATAAACGATAGCTATATTTGAAGAAAAAAACAATCGCGGTTTTTTCCTATTCTCTGCATTGAATGTGAATTCATTGTTTTTAGTATATAAATGTCGTCTACTTGGATTGATATATCAAATTTGAAAAAGCCATTAAAGTTCAATGAATTTTCAGTTAATTTCAATACTGATTTGTATAATGCAAAGCCATTACCAAATGATATTCAGAAAAAACTAGATAACAGATGGAACGAATTACTTAATGATGATAAGCCAGGACGTATCTTATATAATGAATCGAAATTTCGGTTGCATTCTATTGATTGGAAAGCAAATGAAGATGATGATTCAAAACAACTTATTCTTAATCTAGGATTAACTGACTACAAATCATTTATTTGTACTCAACAACAAATTTTGCCTGATGAAATTCGTCAGCATATAGAAGAGGACCATTTATCACACCCACTTGGTGTTGGCTGTCTTCTGATTACATCTGATAATTATTTTGTCTTTGTTAAGCGAAGTTCTGCTTGTATTGACTCGCCACATATGTATGATATACCAGGTGGTCATGCTGAACCAAGGTAAAATAATTGTACTATTTGGATTTTCAAAATAATTAAAATGTTGGACGATCATTTTGTTTTGAAAAAATCAGTTACTTCTATCTTAACCGAATGAAATTCTAAGCAGATTTCTGAAAATTTGCGAAATATAATTGTAGATCTATCACTAATATCCGTTTTCTATCCCATTCAACAGTTATGAAGAATCATGTTTATAATATGTCTGAAAACTAGGTGAAATTTCTTCCTAGGCTTCAGAATCTAATGAATACATTTTGATATGCAAGAGAGATCGAATTCGTTTTTACAAATTGGATTTTGTCTATGTCTAAAATTTCTCTTAGGAGTTTGAAAATCATAAATTCAATCTACAAATGACATTGATACTATTGCGTTGTGCACAAGTTTACCTCCTACGACTAAAGAACCTTTTATTCCAGTGATCGTTTTTTACTCTATGATTAAGAATCGAGTTTGAGTTTAATATGTTGTCACCTTGATTATGTTTGTTTAGTATGTTTAGCATATTTTTATTCATGAAAATTTACATATTTCGCATGAATTGAGATTTTCAAAAATCAGAACAGTTCTTAGAAGATAAACCAATAGTAAATTTGAGAAAATCTTATTTTGCTTTTAGAAATTTAAAAACTAATTCAAAGGAAGACATCATCGAAGAAATAATTTCATCGACAATAGCTGAATGTGTTGATGAAACCAATGTTGATAGAAATAGTCTTCTTGTTGATTCATTTTTCTTCGTTATTGTTGTCGTACGCAATCAAACTCAATACGGTCGACCGGCAATTGAATTCTGTCTCAGGTATGAATGCCTATCAAACTATTTTACATCAAGAAACTAATCGAATCATTTTACTAGAAGTAATTCAATTACATCAGCTCGTCTGTCTCATAAAATATGTACTAACCCCCCCCCTCCCCATAATAGAAGCCCCTCCCATATTAGAAGCCCCCT
>OENM01002057.1:0-18474 GCA_900239745.1 Rotaria magnacalcarata | reverse complement strand
TTATTGAGGTGTAAAGATCCTTTGAAAGTGAGAAAAAAATATTTCGATAAAAAACCATGGAGGGGAGTACAGGGATTTCAATAGTGAAACTAATGCTGTACTCCCCTCCATGATTTTTATCGAAATATTTTTTCTCATTTTCAAAGGATCTTTATACCTCAATGAGTAGAGGATTGTGTGTTCATCTAAAGTAGATAGTAAGTTTCTTTCTATTATGTCATGTTGTTGTTTATTCAGGAACAAATCTGAAAGTATTTTGCTTAAAATATAGAGCTCTTTTACTCAACTTCAGATAAGGCTCTGAACGGCAATATACTTTATCCCATCCTAATTTTTGTAGAGCTTCGCAGTACTATGTATGTAGTTTGAAACCATAAAGACAGAACTTCTACAGACCTGATTTTGCTATAAATATCTTTTCCTGAAAATGATGATTTTGATCAAAGTTTCCTTTTTGACGAGGATCTCCTGAGCCATAGGAACTAGTTGAAGAGCTGAATATTTTATCAGAGTTAGTACTTGATAAGATCTCCCAGTGGATAAAATTTCAACTTTCTGATACAAAGTGTTCAACCATTATTTGCATGCACAAAATCGCAAAAAATTAAAAATTTTCCTCGATTTTGTTGCCCCGGCAAACTCACAGATGACTCTCCTATTTGAGTTTGTTTCTTTTAAGAAAAATAGATAGAACTAAAATCGAGTTATAATAGAAAATTCAACCAAAACAGATGTACCCATGAATAAATATGAATGTTACAAAAAATCTCAAAAAATGTCATATTTTTAGGAGGGTGCTCTCAGGAAAAATTAAATATCTCGGGAACGAAACAATATTTTTTGAAACGACTTGCGCAGAAATTCATCAAACTCTTGCCCCTACGAACCTATATATAAAGAAATCAAATCGATTTCCATCGATTGAGCAGGGTCGGTCGTGGCTTACGCGGAATGGCTCTTATATAACTCATTCAATCGAGCAAACAATAAGGTAAGAGAATTTTCTCGGCCTTTCGCTGCAATTTACCTATATCTTCAATACACCTTTTAGTATCTTCTTCAATCATTACATATACAAGATAACGATATTAATCTTTTTTTCTTTTAACAAGAGATGATTAATGAAATGAAAATATTAGTACAAAGTACCTTTTTGTAGATTGTTTAAGAACAAAATTCATCTTTATAATATCAAATCCCAGCGAATAATTTGGATACCTAAAAATGACTTTTGACAGTACATATAATTTTATTTGCCCGCGCAAATATATCTAAAGAGAATAAAGGCAAAAAGATACAAGTAAAATTTTAAGCGAAAATCTTTCTAAAGTAACGAAATAATCAAATATATACACAAGTCTCTCTCATTCACTCGCACCTTTCGTAGATATCTATTGATGTTCCAAATACACCTATCATAACATGAGAGCTAGGACAGATGGCGTATTATTTGAACACATCTAGAATTTGTCACGAAGGTGTTGCGTAGGTTATACCATTTACTATGGCTGATTGAATAATTCAGATTTACTGCTCACTTTAGTGATCGTTCGTAAGTAATTTTTATAGCAAAATTTGAGAAAACGCCGAGAGCTATGATTCATACAAAAAAATGCTAATGATGTGAAATATATTTTAACAGTCGTTCCTTTTTAGAACTATGATTCTGACCGTTTCTGATCAATCAAGTACTTCTCTTCACATTCTTCTACATTGCAATATCCCTTATTCGATACTGTGGTTTATTCTTGAAATTCTAATTTTTATTTTTAAACTCTATCATTTAACATATGCTCCTTATGCATTTGGTGTTGAAATTTCTTCTGTATTTATGCTCTTCTTTAATGAATGTATTCGACATTTTTTTGGTATCAAAGGCAATTTAATGTTACAAAATGTTCTTCTGATTATTTTTATTTTATACGGATTTTTTTGTGCAGTTGGCTTCGTCTTCTTTCTTATATTGCAATCGTACGTTACGCGTTTAGAAATTCTACTTTCAGGAATAGGTTTAGCATTGATTTTGATTGAAATTATATTCAGCATTATAACACTTATTCGTGATAGCCGACCGATGCCTGTATTAACAAAAGACCAGAAAATCGCACGATTACATCAAGCACAAAAACGATTCCAAGAATCGATTCAAAATGAATAGTGTTAAAATGTATAGTAAAACTACGATATTTCTTCATATCTATTGTACGCAATATTCATAATTGCTGTTTCGTGTCCTTTTTTTTCTTCAGCACGAATCTTAATGTACTACATCTATGTGTTGTTTTCCTTAATAATTATCTGCAATAGAATTTTTTGGGAAGTAATATTTGATACTTTATTAAATAATATAGAAAGCTACGGAAGAGAAAGGCCAGAAACTAAATATTTTAATTCAACAAGCAACATCATAGAGTAATATTTGTGAATCTGCTTGTATTAGAAGAAACTACAATCACTATAAAAATATTTTACTAAAGTTGATCTTAAAAATGTATTGGCATGTTTTTGTAAACTTTCTGCTTTTATTAAGTCTAAGATTAGTTCTGGTAAAATGTATTATGACTTAGAATGTGCTGTTGAGTAAAAAGATTAAATTAATTTGTTTCAAACATGTACGACAACGTCAATAAGATCAAGAATCAATCAAAAATTATTCATAAGTAATATCAATCGACCATTGGGGAAAACTTTTGATTTTGATCTTTAGAATAGTTTACTTGGTGATTCAGATTTGTTAGAGTTGAATTCAGACAACGTCTTAAGAAGCGTGATTAAATAGAAATGAAACTTGTAATTCATAATCTAATATAATTATAAGATCCAGATTCGATAACTCCTTGGAAGAAACAAAGCGCGTTCTCGATTGATCGATGCTTATTCTACATTCGAACTATGGGCAGATCAATACTATATTCAACCTAAGCGAGGCTATCGGTGGTCGGTTGTTTTTTTATAGTCTTCATTTGAATTTCCACTAATAGAATATATTAATGACTATGCATGCAACGATGATAAACGCATAGCTACATTACAAAACAGAAAAACGAGAAGAAAAAAAAAGAAAAACAGTTTGAATTTTGAGAAAGAACATTGAACAAAATGATAATGTGTAATCAACGAAAGAAAAAAACTGTACACAATTTTTTTTCACAAATAGCTGAAATACTAAAAGAAAAAAGAAGGTAAGGGGATTTCGATAATGATTTAATTTGAATTTGAATCTGATTCAATTGTAGGAATTGATCCGTCATTTCTTTGTTGTTTATTTCGTCTACTCGATGGTCCATGAATTTCAGCAGCATGTTTCTTTCGCCATTTTGTGCGTCTAAAGATTTATATAAATATATTTAAAAAAAAAATCAAAATTTTTAGAAATATTTTACCTATTTTGAAACCAAACCTAAAATAGAATAGATGAAAATATATATTTCTAGAAAAAAACAAAAATGATCTTACTTTTACTTGTGCTTCACTCATAGCTAATTGACAAGCAAGTCTTGATCGTTCTGTTCCAGCTAAATATTTCGTATTTTCAAACATTTTTTCTAATGCAAATATTTGATGTCCAGTAAATGTGGGTCGGCTACTTTTACGTTTCATATCTTTTGTTGATTCAATACCACTCATCATGCTGGAATAATTCGTTACTTGAGAATTATCAATAGGAACACCTAAATAGATATTTTGCTTTCATGAGATATTATTTGTTTATAAAAGAGAGCAATCGGAGTTAACGGCTTATTAATAACCATTTGTGTGCGTGTGTATTATAAACACACTTGAGATAGAAGAAGAAGAAGAAGAAGAAAAAAGAAGTCAAAACAAATTGTTCAAAAGGTTGACGTGCTCCTTGATGATGCCATCGATTATTGTGCTCGTATTGATCTCGTTTTCGTGTGAGTGCGCATTTGAATGTGTCTTTGAATGTTTGATGAACAATGTCACGGAGCATCATGGCAAAATCACTTTTCGATCGATCATCATATGTGTATAATTATCAATTAGATTATCATAGTAGAATGAAACTTTGACTTAAAATATTATTAATGATGGGTTACTCGTGTAAAATATCGATTTTCATATTTTTAGTTTCTACACCTTACCATTAAAGTGATGTCATCGATTTCTAATGATACATGTCAATAAAAAACAAAAANAAGAATCAGTGATTTTCGATTACTGAAAATTCCAATGAGAAAAGCAACGAAGTTTTTTATGTATATTTTTTTGTTTTGATTTTCAATGGTTCATTGGCAATGATAGACATTATCGGCGGAAGCGGCTTTCTCGTTTTTTTTTTGTACAATATTACTCGTATAGTTTATTGCTATCAGCATCCGCTTTTTTTCTTTCTCTCTCTCATAAGATGATTCGACTCATTGCATACACTTTCTGTTGATATATCTTCGTAGAAAAATATTTAGTTTCTCCTTCGCGAAAAAAAAATAAATGTGTCATTTGCTGCTCATTAAATATGTGTACACATATGTGTGTGTGTGCGTCGATCTCATTAAAAAAAAGTCAAAATCTATGTCCTGGTTAAGGTGTGAAACAAAAATGTGGTTCGTGAATGTGATAACAAATCAATTGAGCAATGTCAAAGATATTCGTCACGCCCTTTTGCTTTAGGTATTGAAATTGTGAGGACGGAAAAGAGAAAGTCCAAGCACGTGTGATATCCACTGCTGGTGCCATCGAATGAGTTGATGCGGTTAAAAAACGATTAAAATAACAACAGACCAATTTAAGTTGTGTGACAAATTGGCTCTCAATCATGCAACGTCTGGTGTTGATCGATCGACTGAAATGATGCGATCATATATTCATGCAAATGTTGCCTATTAGATCAAACTCAAATGTCATTTAATATAAAACAGTATAATGAAATGAATTTTTTTAATATTCTAACAAAACAACTATCAACAAAAGAAGAAACGGAAGTCTATTGTCAATTGTCTTTCTTTGTATTACATAAAAAACGAGCTAGTGAGAGGTAACGAGAGAGAGAGCATCATGGCATTACGAGAAATGTGCAAATGTAATGCGCTATCAACAAATATTATAAATCATCCTTCCAATCATTGAATATCCATTAAGGCAGAGAAAATGAATGAATGAATGAATCTATATATATATATATATATATATACATATGTATATGTATAATGTACACGTTTAATACCTATGGGCAAGTTCTTCTCTATACAATAGGATGTTATAAATGATTTCAAAATATTTTACCTTTTGTTGAATGTTGTGGATGCCATGCAGAGGTGTTCGAAGTTGTTGTTTGTCCCATTGGCATTTGTGACCAATCATCTCGAGGTAGAAAATTATTTGATGTTGGTGGTACAACAGATGGATGATGATGATGATGATTTTGTTGGATATAATTAAATTGAGTTAAATTTAATGTTGCTGCTGATGTTGGATGTGGACGTGAAAGAAGAACATCATTAGATGATGGTGGTGAACTGCCTGAACTTGAACTGCATGCACTTGAATCGAAAAGAACTTTATGTGCTGCTGGTTGCTGAGTATAGGAAATTTTATCCATTCCACCATTTATTGATGATGATGACGAGGAGAAAAATGAAGGTAGTGGACTACCAGGAAACCAAAAATTAGGTTGATGTTGACTTGATGTTGTTGCAGCTGATAACATTATATCATCGGAGAATAATGGATCTTCAATAGAAGATGATGGTAATGGCCAACTAGATGTTAATACCATACTATACAAAATAAAACTAGACCTTATATTTTTTTAAATAATATAATGATATTGACTTACCACAAAATAAAATACTCGAATATTGTCTCTTTATCTTTAAGCGATGTGTTATTAGTTTTTAATACTTAGACGAGAAGAGAGAAGAGAGAAATATATTTATGATTATATTTCCGTTCGAACAATTAATCAAGTGTTTCTTGTCGTCGCGTCTCTTTTGACGATGTGTATAGATGTGAGTGCGTCTCTATATGTGTGAATCGCTTTTCGATAGATAATTTGATTTGTTCTTTCTCTCTCTTTCCCCTTCGCTTTCTGCCCTACCTTTTCCTTTTCTTTTTTTCTTAATGGATATCATTTCTTTTTTTTCCTCTCTTCATGTCAACTTATAGAACGGATCGATTTTTCATTGGTTGAATACACTAAGAATTTCTATTCGTTCCAAATCTTTTTCCGTTGAGATAGAAAAACAAGATAAAATGCTTTTTAGTGTCTTCCTACGAGACTATTATTCAAATTATGCAAATTTTTAGAATGTTCCATCTTTTCAAATGTTAATAACTATTCATCAATCATTCGTTTCTTATTTTGTTTTATGATGATTATCAGATATTAAAGGAGACACTTTTTTCTTTTTCTTTTGAGAATATACTCTATGCTTTAGTAACATATGTTTGGCAACAATTAATATATGTATGTATATATATATATACATATTTCTTCCTACTATTGGCCCTATAAACACTCTCATATAGCAGCCCATTTGCATACCGTACTGTGTTGTATATGCTTACTAAGCACAACTATCGAAGAAATCAAATCGCAATTATGTCCATCGCTCGTCGTTCTATCGCATAAACAAGGCGAACGCGAGGAAAGATGTGTCAAAAAAGAAAAGCTTTACGAATAATGAATACAAAAGCAACTAGTACACAATTGAAGAATGCTTGAAAGAGTTTAATTGTAGAATATAACCATTTGTTTTAAATCTTAATACATCGTACAACTAGAAAATTTGAATATCATTTTGCTTTCTTTCTTTTTCTCGAACGAAATTGAGCGATCGTAAAAAATTTGTTTTCTTTCGAAAAGGAAGCAACACTTGATGAATCCTCTTTGGATTTTTTCCATTTCAATGATTTAATCTTTTCTATCGATACTTTTTTTTTATTGAATCATAAAATCAAGGAAGACATTAAAATCACATAATGCAAAAGAAGCAGTAGAATAAATCACATGAATTTAATTGTGATTTTGTCCTTTTTAAAGTTTAGATTTTTCATTTTTCAATAATGTATCTCTCAGACGCATAGGCATAGCGTGCGCTTGATTAAAAAATGGTTGTGTTTCTCTTTTAACTCTTTCCATCCAATCGTGAACACGAGGAAATTTTTCTTTATCAAGCTCGTAGCCTGCAGCAATCGGTTGCATCAGTTCACAAATACCTAAATACGAACGATCATTATATTGTCAATTTTATTTTTGATAAATGCAAATTTACCAAGTAAATCAGCAATGGTTAAATGATCACCACCTAAATACGATGATCGAGCCAACCAAACAGATTCAAGACCATTTGTTGATTCTTGCCATTGTTGATGCCATTTTTCTAATTCGCGTTCATTTGGTGGTTTATTTGTCATACGAGGTGTAATGATCTAAATGAAAGTTGAATACAGTTTTCTTGACTTTACAAAGTAGAAAATGTTGACGTTTACTTTCGTACGAAAAAGCATGGATCCTGTAGCACGTAAATTAAAATGTTGCCAATTGGCATATTCGTTAACACGTGCTCGTTCTTTTAAATCTGTTGGAAACCAATTATTTATTTTGTATTTATCACAGAGATACATGAAAATTGCCACGCTAAATCAATGAGACTAATTTTATGAGAAAAATCCGAAGTTTTTTGTTTTTACCTTTCGGTCAGAATAAAACCAGAATCATCAATAACTGGCACTTTTTTAAATGGATTTATTTGAGCGTATTCATCAGTCATATGTTCCAGTTTTCGTAATGCAACTTGTTTTCCTTCAAATGGAATACCAGTTATTTTAAGAAAAATGTACAAAGCCCGACAGGGCTGTGACATTAAATCATAATAGTATATTAGTGGCATCTAAAATTTAGCGAAAAAAGACATGCTACTTTATTACATTCAAAACTTCGAGTACACTGAAAAAAAAAATAAGCACTCTACGAAACTTAAAAGGGTTCCGAGATTTGCAACGAATTCGAAACCATTTTTCTTTATCATACGGAACCTTCGAGGTTCTTCAAGGGTTTCGTAAAGTCTCACAAAACCCTTAAAGATATCGGAGACTCCCACACAGGTTTCGTGAGACTATACGGAACTTTGAAGGTTCCGTACGACATCGCAAAAGGGTTTCGAATTCGTTGCAAATCTCGGAACCTTTTTAAGTTTCGTAGAGTACTTATTTTTTTTCAGTGTAGCTTTGGATAGTAGTACTATAGACTTTGCATATTTGATGGTGGTTACAGTATTTAGTGTTTCCGATGTTCAACGAGCGATAATTTTGAAAGAACAAGATATCAGTTTCAGCTTAAAACAGCAAAGTCTAGAATCTTTCAGAAGGTAAACGTCACCTTTTATAACTTCCATATATTTATCAAATGAAATATTTTAATTGAAAACGAAAATGAAATCTATCTGATGAAAAGGCGCGATGATTAATTTTTCCTATGATCAAAAATGCCGTCTATGATAGATTTGACGCTTTCATCACTAACCATAGCCTGTCTAATTGGTACTTTATTTCTTTCGCATCGAGTGAAAAAATTAAAAATTCAAATCGATGAAAAAAAATCTGATATTCAAATAACTGAAGAAAATCTATGGCAATTAAATACGGATTTTAGTCGATCTATTTTAACCAAACTACGTGTACTTGATCGACTATCATCATCACAGGCGTAGCCATAAAAACAAATCGAAATACCATATTTATTATATAATTTATTTTATTTTTATTTCAAACGAAGAAGAAAAAAAAATATACATCAATTGAATAAAACAAATAAATTTTTATCGGCACATTTGCGCATTATTTTCAAGAAAAAAAAAACAAAGCCAAAACTTCGGCTTCTGAAGAGCAGCCACACTAATACTAAATGAAAATCGCAAACACTAAAATGCATCAATATTTGTAGATCAACAGATAAAGAAAAACTGATGCAAATTATTTTGCTTTTTTGTTCGAACAAAAAAATTACAAGAAGAAAAACAGGACAGAAGAGAAAAGACTAAAAACGCAAATGAGATCGAATAATTAAATTTTTATTCAGTAGATTTTAGTATTGTTTATGGTGACTGCGCAAGCACTGACAAAGCTGAAAGAGGTGGGGCCCAAATTAAACATGTACGATCAGCACTTGTCGTAGCAAATGATATTTCATTTGGATGCCTGAAAGTTTTTAAAATCAAATTTTATTCAATAGTTAAACAAAAACCAAAGTTTCGCATACCATCGAGCTTGAATAATTTTATCGGTATGTGCAGCAACACTGGATAAAACCAATGGCTTCGTAAGATCACCTTTAAACAAAGATTAAATAAAAGAAAGCATTTAAATAACTTGACGTTTTCTTACCACTTAAATTAGTCATAACAACTTTTTTATCGTACGACGCAGTAAGTAAATAATATGAATGTACAGAAAAACGAACACTTCGTATTTCATTTGAATGCGGTTGATAAGCTTGCACAGTGCGTTTTCCACGTAGATCATAAAGTAAACATGAAGCATCTTCATAACCGGCTGCTAATAATTGACCAGAATTATCAACAGCTACTGCTGAAACTGCGCTATCTATTATATTGAAAGAAAGTAAATAAAAAGGAGTCATTCTTTGTTCTATGTTTATTTTTACTTGAAGGACGCGGTGCAATAACATTAACACAATTTGGTTGGCGAATATCCCATAAACGTGATGTACCATCTTGACTGCCCGATACAAAACTACATGCATCCCATGGAAACAATGAATAAATGTGACCTAAAATATGTTTTGAAAAGTGTACAAATAACTGAGAAGTTTGTTTCAAGCAAATACTATTTGTTTGTTTTTATAAGTAATGATAAGGATAAAATTCTTTCTCAGTTCGTCAATCATATCTTGCCTGGATGATATATATGTATATAATTTAGTCGTATAATATATCAGTTACTGTTGATGCTGTCATCGTTTAGCTTTATCATCTGTCAACATTGCTCGAATCCTAGATATGACATACGTTGAATGTCATTGGTTTCGATAAAAAAAAATGGAATCTCTGCAGAATTAAAACGTATGCTGCATAGACATCTGCGCTCAATTTAGAGATTGAGCGAAGATTTTAAAAAAATATGATCTCAAAAGACAAGTTCGATGAATTTTGTTTTACCTTGATGACCACTGAAACTCTTAATAGTTGTTTGTTTTTTCACATCAGTAACATAAACTTTACAATCTCCAGCGCCACCACTTAATAAAATTGAATCATCTTTTAAATTATCATGCATAAAAATAACATCACGAATAGTTCCATTATGGTGTGTTAATTCAATTTCAGGATCTAGAAAAGATCACGTTTTTTTCTTTCGTTTTCCATAATTTACTCATCTACAAAACGATTACTACTTACAATTTTGTTCATCGTCAAATCTATCCATATCAACTCGAACAAGTTTAATTATTTTATCATTAGATCCTGTTGCAATAATCCGACCACTTGGTGACCATGCTACACAATAAATACTACCCAGATGATGTTTGCCTTTTTTATAGAAAACTTTCGCTGGTTGTGTTACAGAATCTGCACGAATATTTTTCGTATCAGGATATCCACAAATGCGAAGTGTTTTTGAATTTGAACCAACAGCAAAATATTTTCCACTTGGATGTATATCAATAGCACGTATAGCTTGAACATCTTCAACGGATGCTAATGCGATAAATGCTGGAGAACGAGCGATATCCTATGTAAAAGATTTTTTCAAAACTTAAATTGATAACAAAAGATGTATATATTTACTTCAAGAGAATCATATTTAGTTACGTCATTGATTGCTCGTATTTTTGGATTAGTAGATGATGCTGGAGGAAAAAAAGAAAGATAACTGATAGAATATCAGAAATGATTGATTTGAAACTTACAAAGTTGTTTTTGTAATTCATTTTTTCGTATTTCTTGTTCATCGAATTGTCGAATATTTTCTGCACGACTTTTTTGATATTCCTTTTAAACAAAATCCGAATTTTTTAGATAAGAACGAATTCAATATTTATTTACTTTCAGTAAACGATCAGTTGATGGATCTGATTGTTGGTGGCTTACACTTCTAAAAAACAATGATTTCTTAATAAATTATAAAATTAAAATGACCTATGCATTACTGTAATGATTTTTCAGTTGGATTTGGTGATTGATTTCCATTTTCTTTCATCGTTGTACCATTTGCTTGTTTATATGCGCGGCTATTATTCACTGGACCAGGTTCGCCAGCAGATTTCATTGATGAAAAATATTGTTGTCCTATAGTAGTGTCATTTGATGACGATGATACAGTATTACTTGAAAATTGTGGTCCAATAACACTTCGTTTTGGTGATTGTACTCGATGAGTTGCTCGTGGAGATATAATATTAGCTGCTGGTGACATTGTACGTGGTGGCGTTGATAATGAAGGTGTGTCTTCTTGAAGGACTTCTTCTACAGTTGGTAATGGCGTTACTGATACTGTATTTATATTTCCATTATCTTTTAAATTACAAATTGCCAACGAACGACTCATATCATTGACGAAATTTCGATTATAATCTCCGAAGATTTGTGAACGTATAAGACCATAAGATAAGCCATCATATTGTGGTGCTAATGAACGCGACATCAATTCAGTTGAACGTGGTTTACCAGTTGGTGTTGCATTAAATGGAAACATTGTTTGTGGTTTAAATGGCGTACTAAGAACATGTTCAGCCCATGTTGCTTCAAGAATCGGTTTTTGAAATTTATCGATATTTAATGTTAATGATTTTTGTTCGAATGGGCACGAGAATGTTTCCGTTGGTAATGCATGAAGCCATGAAAGAAGGGAAACATCCGTATCGGATAAACGTGTAGTTGCTAATAAACTATTTGGATCAGACAAGTCAATTGTTTCATCAGTACTTGTAGCACGCGCTTGGCAATGTTCAACACATGATTCATAGAGTAAACCTTTGACAAGTAATTGAATAAGACGATCGCCTTGTGCAACAGGAACTGGTTGTTTATCCACCTAAGAAAAATAAAATAGGGATTAACAATATGTTATTTACACGCTTGTTGCATAGAGGGATTAGAGAAAAAAAATAAACAATCTTTTCAAATAACTATTCGAAATAATTTACTTGTAAAAATCGATGAACAAGTGGAAATACTTCTTGAAAACATTGTACACGTCCAGCACTTGGATTCCAATTTCTATAATCAGTATGATCTTGTAAACGTTTAAGTGTAAGTAAAAATGATAATTTTTTATATTCGTGTTCGTTGGGTGCAAATGGTCTTAAATCATTAAGAAATCTAACAAAAAAAGAGAAAAACAACAATAATTATTATTTTTTTGATTCGTTGGAAAAACAATAGAATATCTTACTTCACAATTTGTTCGACAGATAAATCATTTTCAATTTGTGCTTCAGTTTTTAAACATAATAATTCAAGAAATTGATATTTAAGTACAATATAAATAAAATGTTTAGCATCAAATGAGTCAATTGTTTTTAGTGGTTGAACAAAATCGATAACATCATCCCATTGACCGTCTAAAATTAGTTGCCGTAAGAAAAGTATATCTTCAGAAAACGATCCATTTATAATGCCTATTGTTAAGATGAAACAAAACAGATTTATATATATATATGACAATTGATTGAAATCAAATAATTGCTCTTTATTTAAAAAACTTACCTGTCTCGCGTTCGATATCAAGCATACTAATATAAAGTTCACGTTGTTGAAAAAAATCGAGTATAAGTTTAACAGTGTCACGTTCGGATAGTGCCACATTAACTCGTAATGCACTTGTTCCGTTCGTTGATGACATCGTCGAATAATATAATATACACGACGAGTCGCAAATGAGATCTAAAAAGGACAATGAGAGACTGTCTACGTACTCGTACACAAACATTATAATGCGACGACTAATTCGACTATAGCAACAAGGCAATAGAGAAGAATAGGGAGGAGAATAAGGTAGACGCATACCTAGACGACGATTGCTTATTTGTTCAGTTAACGTGAACTAAAGAAGTGAATATGATGTTAAGATGACTGACTACCGGCGGTGAGTTGTTTTGGATATGAGAACAAGCAATAAATATGTGAAAGAAGAGAATTGATGAGAGAACAAGTTGACTATATATATATATCATTGAACGAACATATCATACTCGATGAATCATGTCCTCTATGTGTTTCTCGCTTCGCTTTAGATGTCGCTATTCTTGAAATAGAAGACTTATAATATATCACTTTTTTTTCGTCAACTATAATTCCAATATAGTGGATTATGTTTCATTAAGCACAAGGTGTTTGCTTCTCGCTTTTCGTTTTAGTTTGCACTTCATATTAATTTCCTTTTTCTTTTTTTATTACAAATGGATTACATTGATCGTCTATTTTTTATTTAGCGACCGACTTATTATAATGTTAAGCCGCATATCTATTTTAATACAGTAGTTCTCTTGCTATTTCTAATCGTTTGAGTTTTATTGTTAAAAGAATCTTTGTTGAGCATGAACTAAAAAATATATATATATACGTATATTCTTAGGTACATGAATGCTCAAAGTAATGCCAAGAACAAACTTTATTCTTTTAATAAGTAACGCATCGTCAGAACTTACGAACGAGAAAAGAAAAGGATAGTGTTACTAATACTGCTCGATGAAGTTCATTCGTCTGTATTGAAATCACGATTTGTTTATCTGTTATGCGGTTAAGAGCATGGCAACATTGAATGAAACAATGTTTTATCTTTGTTTTGCTTGAAACAAAATCGTAAATACATACTATAGAAGAACGATGCGTTTCTTACTTAATTATAGATTGATCGTAGATCGATTCATAGTTAATGCTTTAGTTTCTTTGCCTATAAATAAACGTGACAAAATATTTGAATAAATATAGTGTTGAGTGACATGTTACCAACCTACTTACTACTTGCTTCAATGAAGTTCGCATTTTAATGAAGTTAGAAAACATGTTGTCAACATTTTAATTTTACTGATTGGTAATTTTAAATAGGTAGCTACGAATAAGGATGATTGTATGTTAATAAATGAAAAAATCTAAATGCAGCCATTTTTTTTTTTCTAAATTTATAACAGGTTGGAGGTTATTCGCTTTATTTGAGTAATCTTCATTTGAAATATTTCTATAACAAACTGAATATTTAGTATATCCGTTCAAGCTATTGATTGAATAGCAATCTCTTTTCTAATCATGAACATACAAGATTTTCGTACATGAATCTTTCTGATGGAAATTAATTGATTGCAAAATCTAGAGATGCTTTCATTAGATTTAAAATGGAAATCGACTCGTTAAACAAGATTAAATTTGTGTCAATATTTTTGTCCACAAAATCGTTGACATTGCTTGATTTTGCTTTGTCGTCAGTAAAGTCTTATGATAATGTTTTTTTTCAAAACAAATATGCTTGTACTATTTGACCGTGCACATTATGAACTGATCATGAAAGCTAATGATACAATCGATCAAAGTCTTGTTTGGATTTTTTCGTTGATAAAGAGATAACTGGATTTATGATTTCGATCATCAGATGTGTACGTGATCATTTCGATAGGTCATAATGTAAAAATAATGA
This sequence comes from Rotaria magnacalcarata, assembly GCA_900239745.1. NCBI lineage: Eukaryota > Metazoa > Rotifera > Eurotatoria > Philodinida > Philodinidae > Rotaria > Rotaria magnacalcarata. Next base: position 3,864 of record OENM01002057.1, on the reverse strand, counting down.
AAACTACAAGTTTTCTGTTTTGTGCGGCTCAATAATTATCAATGATCAAAATGAAAAAATCCGCATTTTATTTTATCTAAACGAAAAATAAATTCGCGTGTTTTACGCGTATCTTTTTATCCGACGAAGGTACTGAATTAACTGCTCATGTGTGTTGCAATAAGTACTACTTATTAACTAAATACAGGAGTAATGTCAACGTCGATGTACAACGTTAATCTAGTCAAATATTACTTACGAGAGACATGAAACAATTATAACAATCGCGAAAAGAAATTTGATCAGACTATATGACGATAAGTTGCAATAGCCTTTTATGATAAATATGGATAAAATAATACTNCTGACTTGTATAAAATTTTAGATAATAGAGTCTGATAATTTCAAGTCATATTGTGTAGTTTGAAGTAATTTTTTCAAAAGCACACTCTGTGATTAGACCCTGGAAATTCATTCTGAATACATCAAGGAGTTAATTGGATATAGGCGTTAGTTATGGGTGAGCCCCTTTGAAATTGTTGACATATAAAAGGAATTTTCATGCTAATTTGTTAGATAACTGGTTTATACAAATGTCTTGCATGTGTTATATCATAATGTTGTTTAATGTTTCAAAACTTTTCTTTCTCCTTCGGACTCATTATATTTTGATATAAAGTTTAAAATGAAGTGTGCTGAATCAATTTATTCACTACCAACGAATATTTTTTTTAACGGATCAGTTACTTATTATTTCGACTGTGGTGCATAAGTTAAACGTCAATAAGGCAGGAAAATCTCGAAGAATAAGTCTCCCTTAATCTTGTGTCTAAAGTCATGGGAATTTTACTTCTATTTTAATTTACAGTATATTATACACTAGTAAATGCAATCATGGTATCTTCAACACACATGGATCTGTTGTTAAGTGAAAGCTCCTGAAAATTGCCGTTAAAAAGTATGTGTCTTTGTCAGTCATGTTTTAGTCACTGAATAAATCAGAAATTAGCACAGAGAAAAGAGGAGAATAGAACACGTGGATCATTATAATTGACCAGTGAACATTCACTTTCAAACATCAGAGAAATGAATAGTCATAAAACGTTGTCACGAAGATCTTTTCAAAATTCTACTCACGTTAGAAAATTTTTCTCAAGCACAAGAAGATGTTCAACAAGTAATTAGATGAGAAATAAATGTTGTTTTTTTGCTTGAACCCAAATTTTATCATTTATAGGGCTTAACCGATGATGATTATGATATGTATTATGAGAAATGGCAAAGTTTAGATCCATCAGGTTCACAATTCATACAATATGAACAATTATCAGATTTTGTCGATGGCCTCGAATCACCATTACGCATTCCGAAACCAAATCATTTCGCACTTGCTGGCTTGGATTTACCAATATGTGAAAATGATCGTATGCATTGTGTTGATATACTTGATGGTCTTACAAAATATTTTCTTGGTGCATTTGATGCCGAAGTACCTAATGGTGACGCTGAGGCACCTATTGACATAAAAAAAAGATCGTCCAAAAGATTATCATCCCATAACAACGACAGTGCAACGTCAACGTGAAACTTATTTAGGTCGAATAGGCTTAAGACATTTTCGATTGAATGTTGAACGACGTACAAAATGAACGAAATAATCAAGAACAAACACCGGAAAAAAATACAATTGATACACACATTGAATCAGGTGCCGTGAACATATCAACAGTATCCATATGATTGTGGCAAAAATGAATAAAAACTATGTTTTTTTTAATATTCATCATTAATCTTGTTGTTTTACAATAATATGATTGCCCTATCCAGAATTGCATATCTCTCTATATAAATATATGGTTGCAGTGAAGCTAAATTCAACAATCGTATAGGAAAATCTGCATGTATTGTAATAAAATGATTATATTCTTTCATATCTATTGAAAAGAAAAAGACTTCTAAACTCGCTCATCAAAGTATACACCTCTATCAAGCAAATGTTTGTCATATGTTATTTGGTTCTCTAGAAAACAAGCTTGTCCATGCGCAATCTAGATTTTGTATTCAAGGTAAAATAATCCTCGTCATTATCGTATTGTCGTTGAACACTGTTAGTTCAGTTCAGCTCCAAATGCCCATATCTAACTGAAAATCGATTCACCTATTCTGTTGAATATGCCAGTGATTCAATGACGACACTAGAAATATGTGCATTGAAAATTCGAGTGTTGTATAAGACGAAGAAAACTGTTTTGTATTTCAAACCTAATTCGACATCTATGAAAGTAGTTCCGAAGTATTTTAGAATTTTCAGTAAAATATTTCGAGAATTATTCGAAAGGTAAATGTTAATCTACTTGGATGTGAAATGTGAAAGAAAAAACTGTTATAAAACGCGATTTGTCTTCGATCTTTATATTGAATTGATCAAGTAAAACTTTAAAAAAATATTCTGAAACAATGATGTTTGTTTCGGATGTAGATTTTTATTTGTCAAAGAAAAATAAATAATAATGCGAAGAAAGATGATTCATCGTTGACAATATTATTCATATTAAAGTGCAAAACAAACTTTATTTGTGTTAGTCATATAGAAGGAATGAAGTGTGTCTAATCCATCTTCTTTTTCTACAAATGGTCAATCTTGAATATTATTTTAAAACAAGTTGTTTTTCTTTTAGTTATTTTGCGAAAAGATAAAATCACTTTTATTCACCAGCTGTTTCAAAGTTATTAACGAAATAGTATGTTAGTATTTGTTTTTTTCGACTAGAAAAAAGCCTCAAGAAGATCCCTAAAACCACATTCTTTGATAACATATTCTTAGTTTGAAATACTTTCTCAAGAAACATGAAAACCAGTTCGATGGAAAATAGGAAAATTGATCGTACAATAATATTTTATAAAAAAATACATATTACAAGAAGTTATAAGTCTAATGCCATCTCAGTAGATAATGATCGAAATTCAATGTTAAAAAAAGTCCAAGTCAAAATGTATGACTATGTCAGTAAGAATCTTTTGTTTGCTCTATGTTGATCATTTTTCGTGGTCATTGTTCTATTTTTAAATATTTTCTTTTCTTTTCTGACAAAATTACTTTTAGATCGTCTGATATTTTCTTTGTAGCAAAGAAGATAAACAAAAATTCATATTCGAATTCATAACATCAATATGTCCTATACGAACTTTGCTTTTTATTCTGTTCCATCATCTAATTTACTTTGCTTCCGAGAAAAGTATCTGACATTCTGAGAAATCAAATATATATCTGAAAATTAAAATGAAGTAAAGGAAAAAAAATACTCTAATAATATGTTTGTTTCTCTGTGGGCACCGTTGAAAGGAAACTACGAATTAAGGAAAACAGTATAAAGCGTAATAGAGGCCACTGTAGAACCATAATGACGCAGCAATGAGATTCAGTTGTAATAAACTATAGATCATCTATACTTTGCACGCAGGCAATCCTATTAGTCTACGATTACGTTTTTACAGAGGCCTCTATTACGCTTTACACTGTTTTCCTTAATTCGTAGTTTCATTTCAACGGTGCCCACAGGCAAGCAAACATATTATTAGGTTGCTTTTTATGTGGAACTCACATATATTTTCTAAGAAAACGGTGAGTGTAAGTTTAAAAGCGAGATTTTTTGCGGCTCCCCATCCTCTCGCCATTACAGACATTAATGAATTTAAGCTTGTGCTAATTAGGCTGCTATTTCTTCCTTTTTTAATTACAGACTACACGAAAAAAGCAATGCTTGCCCATTACAGACCGTAATAACTAGCTTAGGGTATCATTACATCCTCAAGATAGAAACTAGCCGCTACAACTGTTAAATATACGAGCTAACAATTAATACTCCAATACAGACATAAGCAAAT
>OENM01002055.1:0-22536 GCA_900239745.1 Rotaria magnacalcarata | reverse complement strand
ATCTCTTTTGAGAAGCTACGGTTTAGGCTACTATTACACTCATTACTTCTACCGCCTACAGTAAACAGATGAACATTTTAATCTTTTTTTCACACAAATACTTTAATCTAGAGCTTGAATTCGCTTTAGCGCACTTTTCCATCCACTGGGAAGCTTTTATCAAATTTTCGTTTATAAAAATGTATCAATTTCTCACCGGGTAATACGAAAAATATAAATTTCTCAATATTCTATATAACGTATCTGATCAACAATATCGATAGCTAGATCCTAAATACTGTTTTAACTATTATCATTCACAATATTTCTCAATGAAACCACTAAACACTTCAGCATACTGACATATTCTAAACAAAACGTTTTCATATGTTCTCTCTAGTAATACTTCCTATTGATAGATCCAATAAACTTCAAATGTTAAAAAGGTTTTATTATCTTATTTTTGAACAAAATATGATCTCACTACACTGAAAAACTAAAACTTCTATTTGATCAGTATCTAACTGCCCGAAATATGTGAGTTCCACATTTTAGCCCCAACGGGGCTGCGCTGAAAAGCTTTTTTTCTTCAATCTTAATTTTTTTAAAATTGAGGATAGCGCTAGAGATTGGTAGAAGTATAGAATGATGTTCCGTCCTCATTGTATTTGATTGAGGTGATTACTAATGTTCAGCTCAAATCGCATAGTTCCTCTTCTTTATCTATATTTTTTTTCACTGATTGTTGTTAAAATGTTTCTTATCAATTATTGTTTANTCGTGACATGGGTGATATGGATCCTTTATCTCTATTGATGATCCTCCACCTCGTTCAAAAGTAAAACAAACTACATATTACTATTCTATCATCATAATGGCCAAGATATGGGTGTGTGATCCGCACCCAATATTCGAAATACTGTCTTGCATGTATTTCACAAAATGAAACTTAAACTATGTTAAGCACAATTTTATGAGTTCCCCTCAATGTTATTTTATTGGATGTCAAACTCGAAAATCGAGAATTCAAATCTCAAATCCTAGAAATCTCAGAAAAAAATCTAGAAAGCACCGAAAAAAACAAAAACCTCGCAATAATCCTGAAGAAATCTCAAAAAATTCAGAAACCTAGAAGAAATCCCAAAAACTCTGAATGAACCCCGAAAAAAACCCAAAAATTTCGAAAAAACTCTGAGAAAAGCGCATACTAACGCTAAAATTTTAAAAAATTCAGAAAATTTTTAACAATTCTGGCAATGCTGAAAAAACCGCAAAAATCTCGATCTTTCAAAATCTGGAAGATCTGAAAACACTAGCTACGCCTCGAAAATTTTTGGAAAGTAGGATTTTATGAGTTCCTCTCAACTTTTGGTTGCTTGCAACGCCCCTGGTAATGGTATTGACGTAAAAGAAAAATAGACAAGCCTTTCCGGGCAGGCCAGGCCAAACAAATATGTTGGCAGGCACAGGCAAGCTTGAAATTTAGAAGCCTGTCGCAGGCCAGCCAGGCCTGTAAAAACGCGGCCTGGTTGGACCTCTATTAGATAGGCCTTTCCCTCTTAATGTTATGTCTCACTTAAGCGAATGATATTTTAACATATTGGCTCGAATTATAGCAAGAATCCTAGATTTTTCTATTTTTCTTTCTTTTCCTTATTGAATTACAGAATATACTAAATAAAAAGCCACAATAAAGATTAATCCTTTCTGATATTCAACTAAATACTGTTTACTATTTGGATTTATTTTTTATTTTTCCTTGAAAATATTTATCTACGTGTGACATTTATCTATTTTGTTTTGCTTAATACTTTCAAAACTAAACATATTATCTGAAATTGTTTTACCATTGATTTTTTAATGCGTATAGAACATTCTGAATGTTTGACAAATATCCTAATATGCTTCCATCAAATGTCGTTATCTTAATAGTGTACATGCAGTTTTTTGTTACTTAATATTAATAAAGTTTCAGTTTATTCTACTTCGAATATTGGGCTCATGAGAGGAGAGTCTCTTGATTGATTATCTATTTTATTTTTCTATGTCTGTGCGCACCAACTATAATATGATCACACCCCATTTAATTGATATCACTCAGTACTTTAGTTATAATCATAAGTTATTCGTTAGCGCCAATTTTTGATATTGCCAGAACTATAAACTCGATCGACACTGATTTTACATATATATATATACCTTTTGATTTGTTAAAAATTATAAGACTACTTGAATTGCTACAATCTATTGGTGTTTAACATAAATTTCAGTAGATAGCTGAAAAACTTAATCGAAGATTTGAATAAGTAGAAGTCTACTTCTGCAACATCGAATTATATGAGTGACCACGATATTGGATCTAGCGAATTTTGTTTCGGTACATGCAAAGTTTAAATCAAATAATTTCAAAGAAAATAGAAGTTTTACTGTTTCAGCAGTCAATTCGAAATTTCAGTAGAAATCTTCGAATATGAATAATAAAAAAAATCGACTGTTAATAAAAATAAAAGTCTTTATTGGAGGTAAGCTTCATCTCTGACGCAGTCAACTAATAACTTTATAGTTCAATCAAAGGGTCGTCTGAACAGAAAAAATACAACAAACCTAATTAATCAGAAACTAAGATATTCCGTATGAAGAAGAAAATTATATTCGTATCTTATTACAGTGATTCATGATGCGTAAGTAACAATAATAAAGGATCTCTTATACACGCATATGAAAAAATAGAAATGGCCACTAACACTGATAACTACTTCGTTCTAACTGCTTAAAAATTGTCACAGAACCAGCTAATATTTTCACAAGAATTCAATAGTCTGCATTAAATCTATCTTGATCTTCTTCATAGGCTTTTTGATCAAATACTAAGCGAACACTCTTAATTCAATAAACAAATTCAAACCTCGTATAAGAGTTTTCTCAACGAACGCATAACGACAATGAATCAATATATGATCCGTCAAATTCTCTGAACTTTGCTATTTCAAATTTGCATCTTCTACACAAGAGAATATAAACATTCGGTTAATTCCCTAGACTGAAAGATAGGGTCTAGAAACTGTAATCCACCTGTGTCTGTCTATAACAATGATATAAACGACCGTTTCTGCGGCACGAATGACCATTTTTTATGAAACAAATGGCATTGCTACGGCACAAACCACGGAGGGATGCATGGCATGGTCATGTGAAACAGTCCACTCTGAAGATGGGGTTAGTAGAGGGGGCGAGCTGATCCCCTATGGAACTTTGAGTTAACCATCATGAAGTTTCTGAACCATGTATTTTTGTGGCTAGGTGAGACTCAACCTCTTCTTCGCCTTAAGTAGCTTTGAGCCCCATTCTGTCCGTCTTTCGTCTTCACTTTTAGTGCTTTTAATTAAAACCTTGAATGTTCGTCTAATTCTTACCTCAGTCTCACTTATTCCCACTCCCTTTAGATGTCTGTTTGAAAATATCATCGCCAGCTGCTGACACAAACAACTGAGTTTCTGTCCTGTCCAATGATTTCTTCTCCTCAGCACTGTCAGTCTAGGGCCCAGTTAATCCACTTTCAATGAACGTTACTTGTTATTTCTTGTTGAAAATATTATGAAATTCGGCATCGACACTATTTAAAGGTTTCCATACTAGTTCTTTCACTCCACTCCATGATTCACTGGAAACAAGCGCAAATCGGAAATCCAACACAATTATCATCTCACAGTAAAGTACGACGATCATCAACGCAGGCCATCAACAAGAACTAACAGCTATCGTCTTCTGCTGCAGAACCTCTACTCCATTCAGTAGCGACAAGAACACCAACTACATTATATAGTTTATTCAAACATGAAAAACAAACTCGATACCTAGCAACAAACCAGATGGTCACAATGATCTCGCAAAAAATTCACAAAACAGAAATTTTCATAAAAAGATTTGAAAATACTTATACCGGTTCATTACTTAACTATTCACCGGCAATTTTACCCAATCATTCCTTGTTTTTTCCTGAATTCGAATGTTTCTCCTTATTCTTAGCTTCCGTCTCTCGCTTCTTTGCTTCTTTCTCAGCATCCTTGTCCCTTTTTCTACCTTTCTCACTGGAATCCATGGCACCAGATTCGTTGCTGTCTTTACGTTCACCAGAACCATATCTGTTACATTTTTCTTTCTCTTCTTGTTCACCCAGACCTGATCCATTGGCTTCTTCATTCTCTTCTTGACCTGTTGCTTTAGCAGAACCTGATCCATTGCCGTCCTTCTTCTCTATTTGTTCGCGTGAATCAGATCCATTACCTTCTTCCCTCTCTTCTTGTTCTACAGAGCCAGTTCCATTGGTTTCTTCCTTCTCGTCTTGTTCGGTGGATTCGTTGCTTCCTTCACGGTGAGCCGATTCGCCGGAGTCAGATCTTTCACCACTGTCTGCTGATTCACTGTTGTTTTCACTGCTATCGGCCACTGATGATCGTGAACTAGTTTGCGTGTTCTCTGCCGTTACGGTTACGGTCGGTTCAACGGGTCTATCAAATTGGAAAAGTGATGGAATATGTTTAATTGGAGAAACTAAAAATTTGATGTTCCCTTACTCCGACGATGAGGTGGTAGATTCTGTTGCTTGACATTCTTTTGGCTTTTGTATAGTAGTTTTCCTGTTTCTTTTTGTTGTTGTTTTTTTGTGTTCGCTCACTCTGTTCAGAAAATTATACAGTAGAACAATATTAAAATTAAGAGCGAGTTAATAAGTAATTATGTTGGTTTCTTTGTTGATGATTGTGGCTTGTAAGGGTAGCGGTGTTTAACGTTTTTACCTTCATGCAATGCTTGTGGTCGGTGTTCTGAATAGCTGCTGTGATATGATGATATATGTTATTGTAGAATGAAGTAATTATCAAATTGCCTCACCCGATCTGATGTTTTTCTTGACTTTGGAAGCAGTGGTGGATCAACCAGTTCGGCTACCAGGCGATCGTCAGCACCCCCCCCCTCCCCATTAAGAAATTTTTTTCGGTTTTCCCCAGCAGAAATGAAACAGAAAATAGTCGTTCTGTCTCAAATAGACTTGGAAAAACGTTTTTTGGCCAGGAGCGCCACCCGCTAACATATTTTCTGGATCCACCATTGTCTAGAAGTCACTCAACTGTAGATCCTCGAGTTCTGTGCGATCCTCGTGGTTACCGTCTATATTGAGAGGTTGCATTTTATCATGATACTGCCAAACCTAGATATGTGAAACTAACGTGGTTAACCAATAACGGCCGCTAGAAAGAGTAGTGTGATTGCAAAACACGCTTGTTTTACCATATTTCAGCCTATATTTCATGAATTATAGACACGGCTACTTTTATACAAAGATAGATCCAGTTATTATTGCTATCGGATCCTCGTATATTTTTTTTTACATATCTCTTCTAATTAGAAATAAATTGCGCTTAATATTTGTTTCAACTATTTTCGAATACTCAAATATCAGAATTGTCGAATATATTTTCATTATCGAATAGGATTAAGAAGTATTTTCTTTTCTTCCTCCAGTTCTAATTGCATGCTTTACAGGTGCATTAGATGTTGCAACGATAGTGGGGCTTCGACAGTTTCAAAATAGAGTTATTGTTTCTCCTTTGCTTCACTTGACCAATGACAACTGTGTTTATCCATACTCATACGTCACGACATCACATGACATCATGACGATTGCTTCTGAAGAGATTTATTGATTGATGAGTAAGGAAGTTTACAAGAAAAGTACATATTGAAAATATAAAATAAAATCCAAATAGCCTATTGTTCTTTCTTTTTCACTATGAAATATTTATGTAAGATAATGTGTAAGAGATAGATCTCACTAATAATATCAGGCACTCGATCAGGCTCCCACAAAACCATGGACATCCGAAAGATACCTTTAGATTTGTTTGACCAGTGACAACGAAAAGAACGAGATCATCATAAACATCAGAAATAAATAAGTGAATTTCAATTTACTTGGTGCCTTCTAATTCTGCAGTCTGATCCATGTTGTAATCTATAAAATTCACTGTAGTTGATGAAACTGGAATCAAATACAGTGTTAATACAAACAATTATACCAGTAAAAACCTATTAAAAGTGTTTGACAATGTCCAGTATCTATCCATAACTAGATCCAAGTATAGGGACTAGGATGATTGCATTACTGATTCGACGAGTTTCATGAAAATCTTTGAAAATCACTTTTTCATAATATTTAATTAGCAAAGTCAGGAATAATCCATCAAATCAACTATGAATCGTTTTGTTTGACTAGTAGACACTCAATTCAGATACAATATCATACTATTTTACTCTGTTTAACAAGATAATCTGGGAGCGTCAGAAATGGTAAGAAAATCTGTTTTCTTCACCTTTCTGTTGCCTACTTCCAAAGATGGAAAATTTAATAATCTTAGTTATACCGATCTTTTGCTACCATACTTTTGTATCAATTAAAAATTGGAAAAAGTAGATCATTTTTCAAATTTTGAGATCGAATTGATCGATCAATTGCATCGAAAAACGAGACCATACTCGGAGCTTCAACCAAGTGAATGAGTTTGCACTCTGAACCGTGCTTCAAAATAATAACTCGATATTCTACCTATCTGTATGACAGTGTTGCCATGATTTTTCGAATGTTTTATATTTAAACATATTCTTTTTCACATGAGAAAGAATCATCAAGTATTTTATATTTCAGAAGAAATAATATATTTCTTTATTATTGCGATCAGCGAAAACGTGCAATATTGTATTTGATGACTGTATAACATTAGATAATTAGGCAAAATATTTACTAGTCGTATACTAACTAAAGTTTAGCGTTCACTGAAAGAACACAAGTACTATTGAATGTCACATGCATTTATTAGAATCATCAGCACAACAAAAGTTGTTAACGGTCTACTGGTTGATAAAAAAAAAAGAAGAAGGACGAGGGATTAGCCTTGATTACAATTGATATCGATATTGTCTTACTTACACATGCCTATTGTTAATAGATACTGACATCGTTGAGATCAAAATAAGCAAAGCTTAAACTTGCGCGACTATATTTTCTTTTTAGATCTATTCAGCGATAAAAATATATTTGCTTTTTTTCTGATGCGCCATATTCGTAGAGAAGGCAAAAGAACGTAATTGTATGTAAATTAAGTGTTACAAGAGCCTCTTTATCTGAATCATTCAACCAAAATTACAATTAGAAAAAAGACCTTTGAACATATTCTAATGAAATCAGCGAAAAACCATACTGCATAAGTTCATTCAGTCATCATAATTTTCATTATGGGTACGTGCTTTAGAAATCGCCGAAGGAAAAATTATCTAGCTAAAAATATATTATTTTAAATTAAAGTCAAACATTTCAATAGATAATTCTCACTATTTTTTATCTATCTAATAGTCTGATAATGGAAATGATTCTATTTTTTCTTGTCAGTATTTCTAAATGATTTTATTTGCCGCCCTGCAAGTTTCAATCTTCTCACGCGTTAAATTCAAAAACGAAACAGAGCAAACTTGAGGTAAGGATGTTCAGAATGCTCATGCGGGACAGAAAAATGACGTCAAAGTTCGTCAAATGCGACTGCTATGTTTAGTTTTAGATGTTACATACAACAAATATTCGTTTTTAACTATATCGGCAATAAGTGGAATAGAAAATTNTTTAAAAGGAATAATAAAAAATCCGTAGACAATTTTGAAAGTTTTCATAACGTACTCGTCTGACAGAATGTAATATTTTAAAGTGTCTTCGATAGCTGTTAACGTTTCACTATTGCATAAATGAAGAAAATCCTATAAGAAAAATGTCATTTTTTTATTTCAATTTCGATTATTACAACTCATTGATTACAATCATTCGATTCTATAGCAATCATATTTAGGAATAATTTTAATCAGTCTCAACATAATTTTATAGATTGCCAAAAATCAGCCACTAACGTTTATTATATGACACAATCTATATTTTGAGAAAAAAATTATATATTCTTATTTCAATCAAAAGATAAAATCAATCTTAATTCATCAACATAAACCTAATCTTCTTTCAAGTCAAGAATAATACCATCGGGACAACGTCAGAACCAAATTGTGGCAATTGATCCATACAATCAGGTTGATAAAATTGTTTCCTGAAACCTGCTTTCTGATACATTCCAATAGCTTTTTCATTATCGTATTCCGTATGTAAATATATAAATTTATATTCATGTCTACTAGACCATATTATAATACTTTCTAATAAGCGTTTACCAATTCCACGACCTTGTGCTGATTGTCTTATTCCAAATAGCATAATATAAAGTCCACGGTTGGATCCCACATCAGTAATCAACGCACATCCAATACATTTACCATTTTCATATACGCACCAAATATGATTAGCGCTACCAATTGTTTCATATAAACTAGTATATGTATAATATTTACCAAACAATGGCAATAGAACATCTACTAATTGCCATAGTGGATAATTAAGATTATGAGAAATGTCAGTTGATCCTAAAAAAGTTGGAATTCTTCGTGATGGCGATAGAAGCTTCATTAGTATCGATCAACAAAAAAAATACTATCTAAAATAACATATTTTTTCGTTTTGATTTTCTTATTTCGTACCGTATAATTATCATATAATGCATAGGTAAATGACAATCTACATGTGCTTATGAGAAGCGATGATTCGTTTTTTTTATTTTATTTGTTTGAAGAATCGGAAAAGAACCATTATGTTCTCGTGTCAGTAGATACAAAGAAAAAAAAGAGTACTAAAAGTATTTCACTCATATTTTTCATTTACAAAAAGAATTTCATTAAATTAGTAAGAAAAAAGTCAACTCTTTTTAAATTTAATTAAGATATAAAATTGTAATCAATGTCTTTCTGGTCAATTATTTGCAAATGTATGACTGCTATATTATTCATTTTATCTAATTTCTCAATATATTGAAGACGAAATAAACTTCCCATAGCAAATAAAACTTCTTCTTCATCGCTAAACATTGAATAATTCGAAATGTTCGCATACGGTCGTTTATGCTGAACCGATGGATCTGTTTCGATACAAAATAATATTGGAACAAAATCATCGGTGTTTGACGATGCATCGGCAAATGCAAGTGCTATTTGTAATGATGTGGTTGTAGATAAAAATGTATTGATTGATATTATATCGCCTGAAAGTTTTTTAAAACAATCGAATTCAGTTTTGGACATCAATTGACCGCGATAAAGTTTTTCTTTGAAAGGTGAGACATTAAATCCACACACTTGTTTTTCTAGCCCGTCAAGTTGTAAATAAAGGTCAACAAGAAAATATCGCATTTTAAACATCATTTCAGCGTCACTTGATCGAAGTGCTTTACTAATTATACGAAATAGAAATGAATCACGCGAATACCATTGAATAGCAGTATGATCATTATAAGTTTGTTCAAATATATCTATGTCAGCAAGAGCTACTTCATTGTCTTGATTTAGACGACGAAATTCTGCAATCATTTCACAGCGCGATTCATCTGTGTGTGGTAAACAAAGAAGAGTATCTATTGTACGTTGATGAGCGATGAATATATCCGCTTGCTCTTGATTGTAGACCATAATAGGTATGGAAAACAAAGTTTGATCATAAAATTTTTCATGACAAGTCTAAAGTTAAGCATGAGATTATAAATCACAAATAAGAACGTGATGTATATCTAACGTATATTATTCTGACTAATAAAAATTTGAAACGATTCGAATCTACAAATATTGTAATATAAGTCATTGGTCACAGTCTAGAAGCTTTTACGGTCAAAGTATTGTTTTCATTTACTTTATCTATTGCTTAACCGTATGTAGGTGCTCCATGCCACTATAAATACAACTTCAACGATTTTATTTTACGAATTAATTCTCTTTTGATATTTAGTAATGAATAGAAAACACCATAGAACAACGCACATTTATAGTAGTAGTGCGAACGATAGAAATTTTCGTTCGATATAGATACGTTTAATGGATTGTGTATTCACTCCGATTGATCACCACTCTATGGTTATTTTTTTACCTTATTACTATGTACAAAAACATACACTTTGATCGATACAGAATAAATACGAATCTATGATATATTATAATGTTAAAAGCCTCCTATTTGTATTTGTTTTAATAGCTAAACTCAATTTGAATGTGATTCTATTATTGTATTATGATGAATATTCACTAAATAGACAGTCTGATACAAATTTTCGTTATAAAAATATGTTTCAAGATTACTGAGTAGTGTTTGCCTTGCGAAAAGAAAAACTTCTATAATAAATTTTTAATGAAACAAAAACAACATGTCAAATGATAAAAAATACTATGCCGAGCGTTTATCATTACTTGCAAAAATAGATTGTTATGCATAGATTGACTCATTCATTCACCTGTGCCCTAATCATTAATGTGTTATTTATGATAAAAAAAAGAAACGAAATGAATGCATCTTTGTCAATATTTCATATTGTGATGATTAACGACTTCAAAACAAAAAAGGCTAACTGTTTTTTTTTCTAACTATTGAGCATATTGTACAAAACATTCTATTTTCTTTACTCACAGTTATTTTAGGTTGTAATTGACCATCGCTGCTATTTTTATCATCGCATTGACGTACTAATTGTATATTTTGTTTTAATTTTTTTTCTAATGCCGAAGGATCGTTAAAAACTCCTTTTATTTGATAATAGTATTGTGCCCAATTCCCATGAATACCAATTTGAGAGCAATAAACATAGACGAATCGAATCGCGGACATAAAACGAAAAGATGTCAGAAATAATTCATAACCTAGAGTGCCTGATACAACTAGAAAGATTTCATTTTGTTGGCGTAATTGTTGTTCAATGTATTGGAAACATTCTGATATATCTCTAAAGAAGCACCATTGAAATGGTTCAATTATTTCATAAAGACTACTGTCTACTGAATTTAAAATATCATCAAGCCAAATAAATGACATTCCTTTAGGTTTTGAAATTTGATGATATCTAAATGATGATGGATTTCGAATGCAACATTTAAAGAGAGCTACATTGCCGGATATTTTCTTTTGTTCGATTTTATCAACTACTGTTGACGGTGTTTTAGGCTATTTCAAAAGCAAATCTTATAAAATAAGCAAATATTAGAGAGAGTTTGTTTTACCTCTAATGAAAGATATCCCTCATGAATACATCTATCATACCAATCAAATATTTCTGCTGTTATTTCATTTTCGCGATGATTTAATGTTTTAAAAGCTCGACGCAAAGCTGATTGAAATCGAAGATTTTTATCTAGACCAGTTAAATTCACCGGAGCTATACGTTTAACGTGCCAGTTGCGTCCAAATTTAGGTCCAATATTCCATTTGATTTCATCATCAATATATTCATTTTCGATGAATGCACACCAACTATCTTCATCTTCCATGACATGAGTTTCACTACTGATCATTAAACTGCTCCATTCACTGGAGATGACTTCTTCATTGCCATATAAATATAATCGTATCGGTGATAATCGTTTAACTAATTCGCAGATATACTTTGGATCTTCATGATTGAACAGAGCTTGAGAATATGGAAGCAGATATGGACGTTGGACATCCGTCGAAGGAATATATTTATCAACTGTTCGAATTATTACAGAAGAATAATTTAATTGAGTACCTGTAGATTACAAATAGAATTTATAAAACTGCTTATCTATATGTCTCAGAACATGAATTAGAATCTATGAACTTTTAGATTGTTCACTAAAACTTTTTCATCATACTACAAAGTATATATTTTTGAATGAAAATTATCTTACGTTGCTTTTCTAAGTTGCGTTGCTGAGATAAAAACACGGAAATTATACGTCTAGCAGGAAGAATCGAATAATTTTAAGCATAAAATTTTCATAAAGAAAATATAATATCAAACAAAACTATTCATTGTCATATCTATATACCGTGTGTCCTAAAAGTCCCTTCCTAAAAGTTTTTGAGTAGATTTTCACTATTTTATGGAATTATACCAACTTTCTTTTTTTTTAAACGATAGAGAAAAGCGCCAAGTTTTATTCTGTCGAGACCTTTTTTTATAGATACTGTTCGAAGGTGTTACCTTCCAAGAAAATACAAAAATTTAGTCTTTTTCTTATTTCAAAAAATAACATTGTGTAGCGTGTTTATTTCGAGTCGTTGAATTTGTTGTCCAGTCACGAGAAGATGGCTTTTGAAGAACAAGATTATTATCCCATCTGTTTAACAAATGACGTCCCTTTCGAAGTTATTTGTGTAGAGGATAACTATCTGTTTCTCGAATTATTTTTTGAAATAAGAAAAAGACTAAATTTTTGTATTTCCTTGGAAGGTAACACTTTCGAACAGTATCTATAAAAAAAGGTCTTGATAGAATAAAACTTGGCGCTTTTCTCTATCGTTTAAAAAAAGAAAGTTGGTATAGTTCCATAAAATAGTGAAAATCTACTCAAAAACTTTTAAGAAAGGACTTTTAGGACACACGGTATATATATAATGTTCAGTGTCTGTGTGTTTCTCTGCCGGGTAATGAACTGCATCAGGTTCTTTTCGGGTTTGAGTAAGCACTGTTTACTAAACAGTGAATAAAAACTTTAAACCAATATCAAACTTTCTTTTGAAACGTGGGTTCGATAGAGACTTTCTCCAACTTGCAAATGATGTGCCTTGTTTCGGGAAAAATAATCAATCCATGAAATTGGAGAAGGAAAATATACGAAAAAACTCGGAGTTCGATTTAAACCCGATTCCATTTTTTCTTGTGATCGTTTTCCGCGTAGGACTGAAGGAATAAAAAGGTTTTCAAATTCAAATGCGTCATTCTACAGCCAAAAGATTGCACTATCGAATTCGCATCTCGAAAAAGAGTTTCATCTTGATGTAAAGTTTTTATTTACTGTTTGCTCAGGACCCGAAAAAAGTCAGATGCAGTTCACTACTGCCGAGCCAAAACTTAAAGGGGAAAACAGCCGTGCAGTATGCACGAGTTCTCGCCAGTAATCTATAATTGATACTTACATATTTTTTGTAATCGTTCTTCAGCATTGATCAAATTTTCTCGACTACTATTCAATGGAATGAGTAAAATATGGCATGGATCCGCCTGAAGAAAAAATGGAGTTTGCCGGAAAAAAAAGCAGGAAATAGTGCTGGCATACTTTAGCAAAAGACATAGCCCATTCTTTAAGCAATCGTGCTTGACGATAGTATACTCTGACTAAATGTAATCGTTCTAATTTTGTTTGTTTTTCACTCTCAGTTTTAAAAAATTGTACGATATCCGCTGTTAAATCGAGTGTAAACTGTTGTAACTGTTTATTCATAATTTGCGGCCTTTTTTTATGTGTTGATTCACATGTTAAGTTGTCTCGACTATACACAGCTTGTATACGATGATTAATTTGTAGACGTTCAAGAACATCGTTGCTTATTGGTTCGAGAAGTACTACAAAATATCGTTTTAAATCTTTGCTCGACAGTGGTGGGTCAATGGTAATGAGATCTTCAAGCGATTCTTCATTAATAGTCAATGAAAAAGAAACTGGAAGTCGCAAACTTAGTGTAGAAATCGTTTTGGTCGAACCAAAGACCACAACAACAGGCTCAAAACATGCCATAGAGTTTTGGTTTTTTTTTTCAAGTAGAAAATTTTTCAGCGCATACAGGATTTATTTCAATGTAACTGAAGTAAGAGCATGAAAAAACATTAGGTTTTTAAAGGTGTACGCCGAGAGAAAGAGGAAAGATGACGAAAACAAATTTAGGTGAGGTTGGAAAAAAAACGTTTTCTTCTTTCCCAACATCGATTATTTACATATTACTTGGAAAAACCCATTATGTATTGTATCGTGAATTTTGAGTCCGTAATTTATATCAAAAAGGAAACTTCATTTTGTACAGCCGGTTTATGCTTGCTCGTAGGATTGTGATTCATTTAAGAGATTAATTATTTGTATAGTACTTCGATACAAGAACGACTTATATAAACTTGAGTTGACTTATGGTTATGGTATAATCGAATACTCTAGTTCGAATTATTGAACTTAAAACCACTGTTTTATCAGCTTTTGCACAGATATAAAATAGTTTGCTAAATATTTCGAAAGTTCATATAATTCATTCAGTGTACCTAGTTGTCCTTCAAAAAAATAACAGTCGGCCAAAAGTTATTGTTGAGATTGAACACGTATAAATAAGATGTACTGTGTTTCATCTAACATGACACGCACATTTCAAACTCGCCATTTGTTCATCGACTAGTCAACGACACATCGCACGCATTCATATAATGCCAGTTCCAATTGAGATGTATATAAAGTTGAGAAATCTCTTATACTCTAGTAAATTTTCTCTCTTTGATATCAAGTCGCGTCTTTTTTTGTATCAAAACGTATACAAATACTTCTATCTATTTTAACGTTATCATCCCATTATTCATATTTATTATCGAAAGATTATAACATTTGGATACACTTGATGCTTTATAGTGATCTTAGAAACATAAGACATTCAATTGTTTATGCTTACTATATCAAACAGTCATCAGATCATACTTCAATTTTTCTATTACTAACTGATATTATTAGTTATAATCATACATTTGTAATTGTATGTCTTCGATAATGATAAATATCACGATTCATCACTAAGTAGCTGTGAGATCTATGTTATTACGATTACTAAACGAATCCATACAAAAATAGTACTAATTGTAGTAATTACTACAGTTTTCTCTTTTTAAATTTTGGGCTGGAATCAATCTATTTGTCATTTGATTATAATACAATCATTTTCTTCTGCATATGCTACCCTTTATAATTTATCAATGATAATATACATTGAACAAAATATACTATTGAAAAGTGAACTTGCAAAAGTAATAACAGTATTATTCTCATTGTCATTCCAAGCAAATAGTCATATATGGAAAGATTATCTTACATTTCGTTACTTTCACGATCGAATTCATTTAAATAATTTTTCTTTCATCAACGTTGATTATTATAATCAAAACCAAGTCCGAATTAAACGCAGTATTAGAAATATCTACCATTATGACCTTTCTACATCGATTTAGACAAAATTAATGTTTTTCTCTGTTTTATTTGTTCGATTTGTGTAACTGGATTGTTTAGAATTACTTTTTTGTATAAAAATCAGTAATACTAATTAAAATACAAGTTTAATAATTATTATGTAATAAAATGAAAGCTCCATCTTGTTGAAAGACTTCTTTTTTTAATTTATTGAGCAAAAATATATTACAAAATCAAACTAACAAACTAATTCTAATGAAAAAAGCAAAATTATTATTCATCTCAAATGTTTTATGAGTAATCACGTACATCTAGTTGCATTTTTCTTATCGGTATATCATATTCTTTTAGATCGGGAAACGAAAAAATACGTCCAGCTACTATACAACTTACTAGAAAACTAAGTATCGTAAGTAAATGCGCTGTTTGATATAGATTAGCTGCATAATCATTATAATAAAGAACATATGCGCCTTCAGCCATTCCAGCAAGCATAAAAAGGCAAGCAAGAAAAAGACCTGTGGGTGCAATTAGATAGATCCACGTTGCTAAATTTTCCACACACATTAGCAAAGTTGTCAGTGTTCCTACGAAAATAAAAAATATACCAACAATACAGAGGCCAGCTGCATTATTTAAATGTTGATTCCATTCAGTTTGATTCCATCGTGCATCAATAGGATAATATTGGTTAATGTTACGATCATCACTACGATGTATACAATTCATCGCCGTACCATTTGAACCCCAGCGGCATGCATAGAAAAAGTTTGCTGTACTAAAAACATACGATTGCCCATTGATCACGGCTTGAGCACTTTGCCAATTAGGTGTACCAATACCAACGCACGCTAATACTAAAGCAATACCACCGAAAACTACAGTGGTAATAATGAATATATTATTAGGACCATTGATGTTCATAGTTAATTCTATCGTTTTGAATATGAAATAGACATTAATTGTAAGAAAAATCTGTTGCTTACTTGTGTAATATTTTAATGATCGCTTGTTTAATTAAAATGGTTGCTAACAATCATTGATGCTTCTTTCTCAATGCCACTGCTCAAATGTCTTTCTTCATAATAGAGAAAAATAAAAGTTTTTTTACGTAACGTTTGTAGTAAAAGCTGTCATGAAAACGAACGACAACAGTTATTTGTTTTGTGTACAGATACATCGTCACAAAAAGCACGTTGTTATTAGTTTTTTTCGTCAGTTGAATGTGAAATGAATCATCAGACTGAAGAAAAGTAAAAAAAGGCTCTAGAATTTATTGTTGATATTGAGTAAGACTGACATGTGCACACAAGAGAATGAGTTCGATTGATGGAAAGAAAATTTTATAAGCCTTAAATTTATGGTTTCATGTGAAAGAAAAAAAAATCTACAAAAGTGCTTTTTTCTGATTTTCAACCAGATGAGAAAGCCTTGAAATTTTTTATTCATCATTAAAAATTATACTTGTTATAATATGCTATCAGTAGAATGAAAGATGAATATTCTTTCTATGTTGAAGTATACTGCCACTGAAGTCGTGCCGTTTGATACGATCATCGAAAAACAAGATATAATCCTTTACATTTCTTTTTGCTTTTGTCTATGCATCAACGATCATATTCTATGAAACATATTGATGAGATAAATACTATAGCGAAGACTTATGTTGCTGTCAAAAACTCTACTGAAAGAAATGTTATTCGATCGAGAACATGTTTATTTAAATATCTTATTGGGCATAGGAATATAATCATTTAAAACTATGAATATAGTTTTAAATATATATTTACATACCTGAATAACTTAGAATTAATATCGAAAATAACAATTGCAGCAGACTCAGAAATTAAATAATAATAGTATTAATGAATGAAAAGATCCGAATAAAAACATGAAGAAATTATGTGTCTTTTTAAACAATTGAAGTATACATTATAAAACAATAAAGATCTTCAAGGTAAAAATTGCTTTTTATAAAAAAAAAATAGTTGATGACGTGTATAGCCGTAGAAAATAGAACAGCATTCATGAATTATCACATTGAAAGATAATAGAATGTGCATACCGTTTTGTCACAAAGTTATTATCGACCAAACTATTAATTCGTTACATTTGATTTATCGAAGGAGTATTACCTAACAGATCACTACAATAATATGAATATTAGCGACTAAATAATAATTTGAAAAATCAAAACAGTATATTTCAGTTCCACGCATTTTTTATGTACGTCACCAGACATGGGCAAGTCAGCGATTTTTTGACTCAAGTGACTTGAGTCAAGTCAAGTCAAGTCATTTTTTAAAAATCTCAAGTCAAGTCAAGTCAAGTCATAGTGGATTCCAAAAAATTTTCAAGTCAAGTCAAGTCAAGTCATAGTCGCTTTGATTCAAGTCACAAGTCAAGTCCCAGTCATTTCTTAAAAGTTCCAAGTCAAGTCAAAAATGACTTGACTTGCCCATCTCTGTACGTCACGAACGAAACATCATGATTTTGTTTTCCATTTCGAACTATTCAACTTTATTTAAAATCGAATTTCAATTGTATTGACGTAATTTCAGAGTGGTAGTGAAGTTCAAAGTGGCCCGCTGTTTCAAGAAGCCGTAACTTCATACTACTGCTAAATCTCAATTCATCATGATAGAAAATTTTCTGTTCACTCGAAATGTATCAATTTGGAAAGAGCTTTCTTTTTTATTCTCATTGCAAACAATACGCAGATTTAGAAAAGCAATACTAAGTAATAAGGAATGTAAACTTTTGTAATGATACCCATCATTTAAATCAGTATCAAACTTCGAAAAACAATGAACTCGCAACTATAAAATATCTGTTCATTCCACAGATAACATCTTGATCTGATCTAGTTATAACTTCTGGAATGATTTGGAGAGAGTAACAAAAAATATAGTTGGAATGGAATTTAATCATATTTCTACAGAACTATTTCTGATATTTCTGTCAAGATCTGGAGTGGGCTTGAGAATAAACTCTAGTAATATTCTGAGTTTTTCATCCAAAACAAACATGAGAAATAAGTTAAAGAAATCTTGAAAACATCTGAAAGATTCTTGAGCATGTTGTATGTGGTTTAAGTGAATCGTTTGAATAGATACTAGATCACATTCATTTGACGGCTTTGCTCATAGATTGATCTGATTGTTTCAAGGATTCAGGCTGATTGATTACTTATTTACAATGGAAAAAAAGTCAAAAAAGGTGAATTTTTCTCTTCAATGTGCAATAATAGGTGATGTACAAAGCAATCCTTATAATAAGAGTAATAAAATAATTTCTTCGAACTCGATATGTAATGCATGGTTTATTTTTCATCTTTAGAACAGACTATCATGTTCATACCTGCATAAATGCGTGATCACGACGAATATTCAAGATTGATATATGCTTATTGTCAAGACTGCAATTCAGTAAGAGGCATTTGTCATGTGCGTTTTTCTATACATAAAATTCTACTTTACTTTGATGAAGAAAAACAAGACGTAGATTGAACCGATAGAAATATCCAAGTTATGAATAGACAATAGAATGTGCGAATTAGTGTTGTTTTTGAAAACGTTATATTTCTGGTAAGTTTGCTTAGAGGAGTTGTTTGATTCCCAATCAGCTTTAAAATTTACTAAGTAGATCCCAATCATTCAGATTAATGAACGTAATTCATTAACACGATCTGCAATCGTATCCTTTCGATCGTCTTATGCGTCATCAACAATGTCCGAATATTCATTTTCTACCAGCCGTATCCACTTTACATTTAAACAGAAGCCACCCGATCTCAGAAAGTAATACTTAACTATGTTAACAAAAATTAAATCATGAAAACTCGAAAATTCGGACGTTTACAATTCTACATACGATATTTGTTTTAAAAAGGCTGTTACAAGATTCTGTTTTTATTATACTGCTGCAGTGGAGTTAATAGAATCCAAGATTTTTGAATGATTTCAACTCTTTTTAATACCTTTAAAAGATAGTCTTATCCAGTGTTCTAAATTGAATTCGCATCTATGATCAGTGGCATAAAGTTTTGTATGCTTGTATAAATCGTCGAGTTTTTACATTTATTTTCTCTATCTCACTCGATATAAACTAATTAGAACGGTCACATGAAAAAACAGTTTATTTAGCTTCAAAAATTTGAAAAATGTTTAAACGAAGACATCTTGTAGTATGATATTCAAATAAAAATGTAGCACTATTCTTCAAAACTCTTAGTGTGAAATGTAAGAAGAATTGTTTCTTAATTACTTAATTGCGAACAAGGAAAAAAAGCATTTTAACGTCTGATTAATGCGTTTGAGAAAAGTAAAAATGTAATAGTAATTGGCGACTATTTTCAAATATCAATTTGCATTATGATATGATTCGGAAGTAACATTTATGAAGTAAATTAGTCAAACAAATGAATTACCAATGGCCGCCATATAATGTGTTCAAATTATTTTTCTATTAATTAAAGAAATATGTTGTGATACTATTTCATCGTTACTGTAGATGGATACATCTTCTATGAATGCAGGAGAGTTATCGACGAAACGATCACGTTCAAATAGTGAGCAAGATAATTCAGATTCGATCAAAATTTCAGTTAAACAAAGAAAAGTTACCATCGATGTTTGTGATGAAATCGGGTACGTCGAATTTCCATATGTATATTCTATCTTATTTATCGTTGACTTTTCTAGAGCGAAATCTTCTCGTCAGGAAATACATATTTCCATGCATGCTTGTGGTTTCTTTTTATTCCTGATACTCTTGGCAATCATTGGTATTATTACCGTTAGCTTAACTTCATTAAAAGGAGAAGGTATGGTTCAGTATTGAGACTGACATATAGTAGGATAAATTTAGTAGTTTTCAATTCAAATCGACTAGAGAAATGTAAAATTACTGCGTTGTCTATCTTTTACGCATTGTTGTTTTAATCAATTTCAATTACCGAGTAGTCTAAAACAAGTACTAGATATCCTGGCACTGTCTTATCATCAGCATGTCATCACCAATGTTAGGATTTTAGGATCCTCTCTCAGTGTTTTCTAAAATTTGACCTCAAAGACGAACAGATCGATGTCGGCATAGCTGAATTTGTAGCATTATCAAATGAAAGGTTATTTATGTTATCATCCTTAATTTTGATTCATTTTAAACTCTAATATTGATGGTAAATCATTTTCATTCTGTACACCAGTCTTATTTCTCATTAGTAGATATCAAAATGGTTGAAAAAAATAAGAAATTTCAAAAAGATTTCTATGGAGATCATATCTATTTAGTTAGCTTTAACTATTATAATTCCAACATTTTAAACTTTTGAAAAGATCTATTTCTTTTTTGTTGGTGTGTAAAGAACTAAATATAAAATATTCAATTGAGTCTACTCAACGAAATCGAAGAGTCAAAAGACCATTTGATTACTTGAGCTACTCCATTACAGAAAATGAATGTTTTCCCAGCGTAATCAGCACCCTGATATCTAAAACCAATGAACTAAAAATATTTATCTGCACTATTCTTGCTTGATATTGTTATTGCTCTATTCGAGTCTAATAGTATCGGAATATTTTTAGCGAATGATTTTAGACATTTCAACAACTTAATAAGTTTCTCTTTGGGTTCATCTCGTCCGACATCAATTATTATTACTGATTTCAATCATGACAATATATTGGACATAGTTGTTGCTGCTTATAAAAAAATTCAGCATCGACGTGCTCCTCGGATACAGTAACGGATTCTTTGGTACTCTCATACCATATTCGACTAACTACGATTCTCTTCCACATTCGATTCGAGCTGTTGATTTCAACAACGATAGTCAACTGGACATCATTGTTGCCAATTCAGACACCGATAATTTAGGCATTTTTCTTGGATATGACAATGGATCTTCTATGGTTCAAAGAATTTTTTCAACAGGTTATCAGTTTACTCCTTACTGTGTAGATGTTGGTGATTTTAATGGTGACAATAGAATAGATATTGTCGTTGTTAATTATGGATCTGACACCGTAGGTGTACTATTGGGTTACGGCGATGGTAATTTTAGTTAAGTAATGATATATTCACTTAATTCTGGATATAGGCCTTATGCTGTTGTTTCCGTTTTTTTTGTATAGCAATTCTAAATTGGATGCCGCGGTGGTGAACTCTGATGGTAACAATGTGATAATACTTCATGGTCTAGGAAATGGAAGCGTAGCATTATGGGAGACCTACTCAATTGATGTCGGATCTAAGCCGTTTTCATTTAGCGTTGGTGATTTCAACCTTGATCAACGGGTTGATATTGTTGCAGCGGAAAATATTGGCGATAAGATAGATATTTTCATTCGATGCTTTAGAAAAGCATTCTCAAAACCAATGAAACATTGAACTGGATATTGCTTCTGTAGATTATAGCTCTAATAGTCTTTTTATTTTGTTTGGCAATAGTGACGGAACATTTGGAAATTTGACAGTATGGCCAACAGGTTTAAAATCAAGACTCCACTCAGCTGTTATTGGTGACTTAAAAAATGATCAAAAGCTTGATCTTACTGTAACTAACTACGGTTTAGATTCTATTGGTGTTCTAATTGGAAATGGCGATGGTAGTTTTGGAAATTTCACAACGTATTCAACTGGATTCGAATCTCAATCATATTTAGTAGCATTAGGTGACTTCAATAATGATCAATTCTTGGATATTGTTGCTACCAATGAGAATGCAGACAGTATTTACATATTTTTGGGTTATGGTAATGGAAGGTTTCAAAATGCAGCGACGTACCTAAATCAACTGCTTTCATACCCAAGCTGGGTAGCTATTGGAGATTTCAGCGACGATAGTATATCCGATATTATTGTCAGTAGTTCGTGAAGTGATAGTGTAAGCTGACTATTTGGTTTTGGAAATGGTACATTTTCAACGCCAATTTTCTACAATACCGGTGTTAGTTCTCTTCCAATAATGGTTGCAATTGACAATTTCAATAATGATATTTGACTCGATATAGTCTTCGGCAGTATTGTCGACAGAAGCATAGGTGTGCTTCATGGAATGGAACATATTAATACCGCATATACAGAAACCTATTCAACTGGAGAAAGTTCAAAGCCCTGGTCAGTGGCAGTCAGTGACTTCAATAACGATTCTCATGTGGATGCGGTCGTTGCTAATCCAGGCACGGGGAGTATCGGTGTTCTTCTAGGTAACAGTTATGAAATATCGAATATCGAAAATCTTTATTACATTGATCATCATTCGATGCCAGAGTTTGTCACGCTTGGGTATTTTAACAATGACAATCGATTAGATCTCAGCATCACTAACCAAGGTATCAACAATATACAGGGTTGGAAAAAATGTTTTGATAGGGGGTACTGCCATATTTTCAAATAGATTTAATAATGAATTTTATACCAAATGAAAGCCCGTGAAAAATGAGGTTTAGGAGTATAGTTAATCGTTGATAATATGAGAGTAGG
>OENM01002054.1:0-22572 GCA_900239745.1 Rotaria magnacalcarata | reverse complement strand
CGTATTCAACTGGTTATGGCTTCCAAACATTCATCGATTCCACCTATGTCCGCATCAATCCAATAATCAACAACGCTCAAAAAGTGTATTTGAAACCGTTTCTTATTTATATTGTCTACACGAGCTAGACAGTTGAACATGACTCTCATTGAACAGTAGTTAACATTTTTTAGTGGGCCTTTCTCATATATGCACTTCCATAAAATAACTTTTTCAATAAACATAACGGATCCGTTTGCACCTTATATGCATTATTGATTTTTAAGATGAAACAAGAATCGGCAAACAAAACGAGTAGCCAATGTTGACAGGAAAATTACATTAGAGAAGAGATTTCAATCTGCTTCGAAAAACAAAAAAAAATAGACTATTGAAAAATGAATGTGCAACAGGAGAAGAGAGAAAGGCGAGTCAAGTTAGACTATCATATCAAATCATTGAGCATTCAAACTCAATCACTGTCATGTTGGAATGCAGATATAAAGTTGAGATATTTTGAAAAGAACTTTTCTACAAAGAAAAGTAATTAGAACAACTGATTTCGCCGTTATTTTCTGCAGAGCAGTATTGAAATACTTGCTGGAATCTTTCACGCAAACTATTTGTTACCGATTCGTCAAAGAAGAGACTGTTCTCTTGTTGGACTCTTTAGGATAAACTTTACGCTTTGAATGTGACTGGCTGGATGAGACGACGCTGCCAGCTTTACAAATACACTTTTATACGTCCATAATTGTACTTGAAATAGTCCGTCAGACGGTCGAGTGGAAACTAATCACTCGATCTCCTCATTTTTCTATTCTACGATCTGTATTAGAGAGATAAATAGTAATTAAATATCAAAAAGAACGAAAAAGAAAACAGCAAGTTTTCAACTGGTTAACATCAAGATGGCAAAAATCTGATATATCTTAAGATATATTTGTTTTTTAAAGCGATTGTAATCCATATGAGTACACAGTCAATGATTCTCTTTTGCTGCTAAAATTTGAAATGATCAGGTATTATCGATTAGAAGAATGGATACTATGATTATTTTAATTAGATCTATGAAATAAAATACTGGTCTTTGTTATGAGAGTTCGAATCGAGTTTTAACCAGTACACAGTATGAAGTTGCTTTTCACCTGCAAAATATAAATAAACTTGTCTAATTTACTTCCTTTTTTCCCTTTCTTGCTATTTGCATAACCTACAACGAATGCATTTTCTTTCGCAATCGACAAACAACTGAGTACCGGGAGGTATTAAACAATGCAGAAAAAATCAAACGCAATTAAGTTCTACAAGCCATTCCTATCGGCGAAATATTTTGTTGATTCGATCGGTGATTCATACGTATTAATGGTTTAGAATGTTTCTTTGACATAGCTCGATCCGCTTGTAGAACTTGATTATAGAAAATTTCATTCTTACATTCATATTCTAAGGGTGTGGACGTGGGTATAGTTATTTCTCTTATGAACACCCACACCCACAAAATTAGAGGAAAAAAATGAAGATGAAAATTGTTAATTAAATAGATTCTATGAACAACAATCTATAATGTCCCATGTTTTGTATAAATTTATGCAAACAAGCATAGACAGAATCTCTTCAATCGACACCATTAGCTCAATTAAGTATTAGTATCTCATGTAATTATGTAAATCTTGACGTTCAAAAATACTTTTTGTTTTTTCCAATGCTTACCAATGTTCTTATTTTGTGACATGATTGTGTTGCTAAGCAATTCATAGTCAACTCCCTAGAAGAATCCCCAGGGAGTATCGGGATTTCGTTATTTTGCGGGGACTCTCGAGGAGACGTCGGGGGAGAGTGGATTAGGGATACACAAATTCTCCAGTCAGACAAAATCGTTAAAATCCATCCTTTTCATGTTTTCAAAATCGATGATGTTTTTATAAGCACCTTTCTCTCCATTGTAATGCTTTTAATCCATATGAATAAATCAAATTAACTATTTTTTATTTTTTATTTTAATAATTATTTACAATTCACAAAATATTATTGCCTGACGTAAACAGTCTGTTAAATGTTTAGTAGTTTCACATACACCATATAGACTTACATGATACAGTTTTTCACAATTGATTTGTGTTGCATGTCTTGTGAAATTTTCTGTAACTCTTTTCAGTGCCTCATATTGTACAGAAAGCGGAATATTATTTGACAAATACATATCCGTATCTACTAGAAATTGTTCAATATAATCATCATGAGCTTTAAATAGATTGAGCTTAATAAGATAAGGATAGTTAATAATAATTGATAAATCTTGATTGTTGATTTTCTTTGATTTTCTAGATAATTTATTCTCTGAAAAACAAATGGTGTCATATGGAAATATTTATGGTTCTAGTCAAGATACTGAACCTTTTAAGGTTTCATTCACTCATTAATAAACCATCGAGAGGTCTAGCTACCTTAAAGAACCATCTCAGATCCTCAATAGTTTCGGATGTTTGAAAAGGTTCCGCCCTGCACCATTTTTTTAATGTTGAACCATTTTTTCAAAGATGGTTGTGGCTTGAAGCAAGATACTATAGTTTCAGAGCGTGATTTAAGTAATATAAATCTCAAATAGGTTACTGAGATTCATTAATCTGAATTCATCACCATTTTTTCGATCAAAGCTCCCAATGATCAGAAATTGAGTCCATCAAAAAATCGAGGGCAGTAAAATTAGACTTTGTATTTCAACTCCGATCTCAATTCGGATCGAAGTTTGAAAT
This sequence comes from Rotaria magnacalcarata, assembly GCA_900239745.1. Taxonomy (NCBI): domain Eukaryota; kingdom Metazoa; phylum Rotifera; class Eurotatoria; order Philodinida; family Philodinidae; genus Rotaria; species Rotaria magnacalcarata. The sequence goes on along the minus strand of OENM01002054.1, from coordinate 19,837 downwards.
AAGTTATTGAGGTCGAGGATTCCGAATCCATCATAATTTTTTCGACCCGAGCTCCCAATGGTCAGAAACTGGGTCCATGAAAAACTCGAGGTTGTAAAATTACACTTTGTACTTCAACTACGGTCTAAATTCTGATCGAAGTACGGAATAGGTTATCGATGTCCAGGAATCCGAATACGTCCTCATTTTTTTTGATGCCAGGGATGCGATAGTTGAATTGTAGACCTGGGTAGTTGTATCTGCAAAATCAATTCAATAATTAGTGGCATCTTTTGAAGTGTGATTGTTCTTTATCTTTTTCGACATGTCACATGCATGAATAGACAGGTAATGTCAATCTGATAGAATGAATTCAAGATTTTCTATAGTTACCCATGTAATAAAAACCGGATGAAAATTGGCGGTTAACCGCGGTTTTACCGATCCGGTTACCGGCTCCCATTACCGCAGGAAGGAAAAAAAACCGCGGTTTACTGCAAAAAATGATTCGGTATTTACCGCGGTAAACCGTCGGTTTTGATTAATACCGCGGTTACCGCTAAAAAAAGCGGTTAACCGGTTCGTCTATAATTTTTGACAGAAAAAGTCTTCCAAATCATCAATTAAACTATTTTGAAGGTCCTTTTTTTTACTTTTACATGTGATAAACATGCACAAAAAACCGCCGGTTTACCGCGGTTTTACCGGTCCGGTTACCGGCTCCCATTACCGCAGAACGGATAAATACCGCGGTTTACCGCAAAAAATGATCCGGTATTCGCAACATGGGTAGGTATGTATGAATAATCAATTCAAATGCAAGTTTTATATGATAAAATGAATTAGTATTTCTTTTAATACTTTAGGTATATGCAAATAATTCATTTAATGGTAAGTTGAATCTTACAAGATAAGTCACTGTTCTTTTTTTTTGGTTTTGTTTACGATGGTCTCAACATCAACTAACGGCGATGCTGCTTTCGTGCGAATAACGGAGAAAGCGCTAGCTCGTATTCTACTCACAACAAATCTAGGTAAGTATAACTGATAGAAATTAGGGTTAAGGTTAGGAATAAGGGATTAAATATGAAATTAACCGTTGAATAAATCATTAGTGTAGAGTATTAGACTAATTGAGTATGGTGGACTACATTTTACTACTGTAGAACCATTTTTGGAAGAAATAGGAAAAAGTTCCAGCTCGAACCAGATTTTGCTTGAACCTTAAATGGTTCTGCAAATGGTACCCAAATCAAGAACCCAAAAAAGGTTCAGTATTACTCCTTCTTTTCTTTCTGAGTTCCTCTGTGGTTTATCATTAATTATACTCATATCTTTCATAAATGGAAATGATTGAGCAATTTGAAGAAAAAATTTATATTCAAATGGTTGTTCATCATATAACGATACTCTTCGTACATATTGAAATAATCCACTTGGAAAATTATATGTAATATTAAGATAATAATCCATTCTATATGGATACGAATAAATATGAGAGTAACTATATCCTTTTCCTTTAAAATAACCAATACAAGAACTAATTTGATTGTATTTAAAATCTTTGAATGTATGTTGAATATATTCATTCGAAGGTAAATTCATTAGATGAGGAGAACGTTTAATAGCACTAATATTAAATGTGAAGTTATTTAATTGTGTCATATAGTTGAAAATATTTTCTTTTAAATCATTTCCATCGATAAATTCTTTATAACTATCAATTTCAAGTTGTAGATAAAGTATTTGTAAGTTGAACATTCGATGCAGCAGTGGAAGAATTAGGCTACTATAATAATGTGTGTGCATGCCACACCGTAGAGAAAAACGTGTTAACTTAGGTAGTTTCTATTAGAAAATAGAATTTATTTCGATAAACTTAATATTAATCATAAATAATTTACCTCAGTATTGATTGTTAAATCCGTAGGAAACATGAAGATAACATGAATATCAATTGTATGAAGTTGACTGAAACGTCCATCAAGTAAATAAAGACAATCAGAGAAAATATCCACACAAACATGTAATTCTAATAAACTTGAAGAAAAACAAATTGGAGGTGACATACCAAATCAAAATCGTTGATAGTCGTTCAAACAAGGACCAAAATTTAAATATTTTAAATTCTTGAACATAGTAAAGATATGTGTAAACATAATTGTACCGCTATCTCCTGGTATAATGTTTCCATCTATATCGATTACCAATGATGACAAGTAACGCGGGGTAAGTGCCACTGACCCTCTACTGAAAGCATAGAATATTTTAAAAGTACTATAGCCAGGTCAGTTTCAGAGTCTTACACTTCCACCTATTGGTCTCTCTACTGGATAATTATTAATCAAAAACGTGGTTCAAAAACCCAGATATGATCATTCTCGCGGAACAACTGCGTTTTAGCTTTCTTCGTGCTACAACCAAGCCCGTTATGTTAAAATACAATTTTAACCAGCTACGTCCTCACTCGACCAAGAGTCCCAACTAAACAGACCTTATTGATATAGCATTATTCAATTGGTTTCTGTCGGCCGAAAGTCGATTTTTACCAATATTATGTTCAACGGCTAGTCGTTCCTCGGCGTCCCTCCAGGATGCCACTCATGGCTAGCCGCCACCATTGTCTGTTACACTGAACGAAAAATAGCAGCACTCAAAATGTCAATTAGCTAATCGTAGATTCGCATTCCCCGACCAGAGCTGGACTAGTCAAATCAAAAATGACTTCCCAAGTCGAGCAATCCGACAGTAGGCACCTATCGGAACCCATCCGATCCGACTGGAATCCAATACGATTTTATCGGATCCTGTCAGATCTTACAGAATTATCGTTGGATTCCGGGTCGAGGAATCGAGGTCGGATCCTCAGTGTCTGATTCCTATGAATTCCAACAAAACACCGTTGGATATCATCGGAAGTTCATAGGATTCCGACACTGAGGATCCGACATCGATTCCTCGACCTGGAATCCAATAGAATTGTATCGGATTGTAGGATATTTGCAGGTTCCTATCGGATCCGACATCGGATCAGTCGATCTGGGTTGACTTGTGACTTGAAAAATCTCTGAGTTGTCCACCTCTGTCTCCGACCACAATTACCATCGATCAACCCTTATAAATAAAGCAAAAAGCAAATTTTCAAAAACCTAATCACGGATTCGAGTTCCTCGACCCCGGCTACCTTTGGTCAAACTTGAGAAGGACGTTACTTGAAAGAGGTCAACCAAGCATTTTTCTATTCTTTGTGAACGAACACACACACACACACACGAGCGCATTTAACTCATTTTTTGTCATACCCTCCTTTCAGTAGAGGGAATATTTCACTTTTGTTTATAAAAGAAAAATTACTATCGTCTAAATAAAAGTAAAAATGTCTTGAGAAATAAATTAATCATGTTCTAGTGTCGATTTATTTAAGACTAATAAAGCCCCATAGAAATATTTAGTTTAGATTATTGAATAATCTGCTGAACCATATTATCAATATAATAAAATAAATAACCTTGAATTTATATTTATCTAGAAATAAAATAACTTACTAGTAAAAAGAGATAATGCTTTTTCTATATCAAAACTATATAAACCAAGTCCACACACAAATAAGGATAATTTGTAGTGAGTAGAATACGTTCCATAGATGTTGATTAACCGTCAAGCCGTTTGTTTTATGATGAATTTCAGGTAAAATGTATGAACAAAACCGTTTAAGGATTGAATAAGGCAATGGAGAGGCGAAATCACCCATGAAAACAAACAACGGTAAACAACTTGCAAAAATTGAATCATTTGCAATTGTATTGAGTCATTGATTAACACCTATCAACGAATAGAGTACTTCATTATTATGCAATTCTTTTAAGATGAGGACAAGAATTTCAATTGGCAAATCTGATAACTTAAGCGATAAATGTTGTATATTTGTCGAAGGGTCTACATGTTTTTTTCTTATTTCGATGTGAACATATATATATATATATATATGTACTCGTCTTGTTTGGTTGACCGATGTCGTCAATAATTGATATTGAGAATAATGATATACTTTGTTCTCGTCTAAATGAAGGATAAACAAAAAATTCGAATGAATGAAAGAAAAAAACGAGATTATTTTTTTTCTCTCTCTATCGGTTTTATGTGAGGAACACAAGTGATGTTTAACTATTTGATGTAAGAATAGCCTGCATATTTATGAGAAGATAACTCTTATGTAGTTTTCAATTTTTTTTGTTAAAGTATTTTCCTTCTGTTCTCAATGTCAATATCACTAATCTAAACATGAATTGATACCAATTATTTATTTAAGTAACTATCATGACTTCGAACAAGTGTCTTTCGCTTGTGTTGTCAATTTACAGACATTCTAAATGTGCATTCAATGAACAAAAAGGCAAATCGATGATATTTTAATAAATAAAAAAGATTTAAAGTTCGAAACAAGTAATAAAACCTCTAATTTTTGTATATCAACTAGCATAGCATACAATATTTGAACTGAAGACCTTCACAGGGCGTTTTTTGTCCTGTCTGCCCTTTGCCCTGCTCTTCTCTCACGTCAAAACAAAGATAGGTATCATGTCGAGAAATAAAACTAATAATCTGGACAAAGGTTTTAAATATTTTTTGATTTCAATATTCACAGTGTATTGAATCATTTCAAAAGAATGTTATAAGATGTTTAAATTTTATATTACAAGATTCAGTTGAATTGATTGAAGTCATAGACTCGATATTTGTTGATAAACTATTTGCGCGCCCCAGGTTGATCAAAACGGACTCGTTTACGGTCTGTTTATCGACGGTAAATGATGTCAAAACGGTGTATTTACGGCAGTAAATAGACCGTATTTGTCCGTAATACCTGACAGAGTAATACGGCACCGTAAACGGGACTGAATTTTCATGGTTTACGGCTGTTTGTGCTCCGTACTCTCATGATCATACGGTCCGTATGACTGCGCCAGATATTACGGCAAACTTTCGCCCGTAAAATAGTCGTAAAGTAACCGTAAACGGCCGTATACGGACCGTACTGTTCGACCTGGGTCATACTCAATTTTAAAAAAGAAACGAGATTCAAACATGAAATAACCACAGCTTGGTTTTTGTATCAATATTTCTAGAGGAACCTTTTTCAGTTTTAAAAAGCTCTCTTAACGAAAGATTTTCTTTCTGAATGCAAGCGCTTGAATATTTGCATAGGTTACAATTAACTCATGTATTCTACTTACGAAAATAAATTTAGGAATTTTTATCAAGAGAAGAATCATTCTAAATGAAACATTGGAAAAAAAACTAAGAGCAGTGCCATAACACCTAAGCATGTAGCATTATTTCAATAGTAAAAAAGCAAATGCTTCGATAAGATTTTAAGTTCATATGCAAGAATATTAAGCTTTGAAACAAAACACTAAAGTCTTTTCCTGATTTAAATTAAAAAAAGCAGCTGTTTCCTCTTGCTTCCTTGCTGCGAAAGCTTTTGCTTTTCATGTGCATTCCATAACATAGTTCAATAAAGATACTCTTTCCGTTTATTTTACTCTCTCTTCTTTCTATAACATAGATAAAATATTAACAATTTTAGCTGGTAGCGACAATTGCCAAACTTCCCATGTAATAAAAACTGCATGAAAATCGGCGGCTAACCGGTTCGTCTATAATCTTTGACAGAAAAAGTCTTCCAAATCATCAATTAAACTATTTTAACCATCCTGTTTTTTTAATTTTACATGTGATAAACATGCGCAAAAAACCGCCGGTTTACCGCGGTTTTACCGGTCCGGTTACCGGCTCCCATTACCGCAGAACGGATAAATACCGCGGTTTACCGCAAAAAATGATCCGGTATTCGCAACATGGGTTATACATGAGACGAGACATTCCCAGGAGATTCAATCCGACCAGTGGATTCGATCGTTTCCGGCATCGGATCCTATGGATTCCGTTGATTTTCAGTCGGCTCCATTGAATTCCGACGATTTCCTAACTAACGGATTCCGGTCCGGTTTTCGCCGGAAAAATTTCGTTAAGTTCCGCAAAATTTCGACTCGGAATTCGTCGAAAATCGACGGAACCGATGGGAATTGATCGGAAATGGTCCGACGAAATCTGGACCGGAATCCGTTAGTTAGGAAATCGTCGGAATTCAACGGAACCGACCGATTTCGACGTACCATGATTCTCCTGGGTTTTGACAAAAAAATCTGACTTGCATATGAATAAAATCAACACCAAGGCAAAATAATTTGTTCTGTGGTGTCCTGTTACTCTTGACTGTATAATGATCTTGGATTTGAACGAAAAGAAAGTCTTGCAACTATGTTAAAGCTAATATAAACGACCAATTTAATCCAACACATACAGTCTTTTTCGTTGGCTAGTTAATTTGAATTAGAGTATTGCACGGGCACAATTTTCATACCTATGTCCTACCCGACATTTTTTTCTCACTCGTATCCAAAACCCGAGTCGGGTGCAATACTATAATGTGAATGAATGACTACAAGATGGAATATCAATAAAACTTCATCTCTTCCAATATCAAGACTTGAAAATGATTTAAAAGACTATATTTTTCAAATCAAATGATATAATGAAAATGAAAAAAAATCAAATGTTAATTTTAATAACCATGTTGTGGGCCATCACCGGTTTGAGCGTCATATTGATTGTTAACTCGACCGTGTACATAATAATATCGTTCATCACCGGCACTACTTTGGCCAATATATGGTGGATTTGACGCAGCACTTTGACCAATATATGGTGCTTTTGAAGCAGCAATTTGACCGACCCAGGAGAATCATTGAGACAGTAGGATCTTATCGGATTCTGACAAGAGTCGGCTAGTGAATATACCGAATACTATATGTGTTTCAATAAAACCGACGAAATCTTATGGAATTCCTGGACACGGAATTACAGTCGNATCCTTGGTATTGGATCCAATCGGATTTTATGTTGGATTTTAACAGCATCCAATTCTAACGAATCATCCTTGCGTTCTGATGACTAAAAATGCTTATTTGATCGTGAATAAGAAAATGATTTTTTCCGTCGGAACCGACAATAGGTCCGTGTCCATGAATCCTATCGGATTCTGTCGGGGAGTCGGTTCCCATAGGATTCGATAAGATCCATTGTCGGATTCATTCACCTGGGTAAGAAACTATAAGATAGAGCACTCTTACAACAAGTTTCAATAGTTTTCAATGAGTTTGTCAAATAATAGCAACATTATTTTCTTCAGTACATTTTGAATGATGAGTACGAATCAAGTAAGTACGCATCGTGTGTGAAATAAATTCTTACGGTAGATGCTGCTTGTTGTTGAAAAGCTTATTGGTTAAAATCAATGCACTAATCAAAAAATGCCTATCTGGCATAGTATTTCTGGTTCTGCTATTTCATCAGACTTGAAAATATAATTATTATAAATAGCGGATTTACTTTTAAACGACGTTTAGGTATTAAAATACATGTAGAGTGGATCATTTTAAAAATTTATGCATATTTTGTTTTTCAGATGATTGAACAACTTGGCTTAATTTTCATTACACTAATACCTATTGGATTAGTTGTTCTATTTGTAAGTTAATATAATTTCTATGATTTGAAGTATAAAGTTAAAATCCATATTGATTTAGAGTATTTGTTTGTTACGTTCATTCAAAATGGCACCTCGAAGTGAGAATGAAAAACATTATCAAGATCCAATGACAAAATCACGAAAACCATTTCCATCACTCAAAGATACACATTCCAAATATCTTTCTGTAATTATTCCTGCTTATAAAGAAGTAGATCGATGTAAGATTAATATTTTTGAAAAATTCTTCAATCAGACTTTTCTACGTATAGTGCCGGTTATGATCCGAGACACAATGAACTATATAGAACAACGTCAGGTATAGAGAGACCAATTCGATTATTTAAAATGATTGCTATAGTTTGTAAGTGTTTTTCTCAAAACTAGACTAATGATGCATCGTTCACCTACGAATTGATTATTGTCGATGATGGAAGTCCAGATAAAACTAGTGAAGTAAGATAAATTATTTTTCGATCATAATTTTCTTATTTTATAAGTCTAGGTTGCATTAACATATAGTGCACAATATGGAACCGATATAGTTCGAGTATTAACCTTAGATGCAAACCGTGGTAAAGGTGGTGCTGTTAGAATGGTGAAGTATAGTTTTTCATAGTTGACATGAATAATGAATCATTTTTTAAAAACTATCAGGGTGTTTTGAGTGCTCGAGGTCAATGGATTTTATTTGCTGACGCAGATGGTGCAACGCAATTTAGTGATTTTCCAAAACTTGAAAAAAGTGGACAAGCAGCAATGAAAGTAAGCAACAAAAGGATTGTTAATGATTTCTAAAATTCTTCAATTTAGAATAATGATGTTGTTGTTTGTGGTTCAAGAAGACATTTAGAAACAGAATCTGTTGCAAAAGTAAACTCTTTTTTCCTTGAATTCATAAAAAAAAATAGAATTATTTTTTATTTTTACACAATAGAGATCAGCATTTCGTACATTACTTATGTATGTATTTCATTTTGAAGTTTGGCTATTTGCTGTGAAATCTATTCGTGATACTCAATGTGGGTTTAAATTATTCTCACGCCAAGCTGCAGAAAAAATTTTCACACGAATGCATGTTGAACGATGGTAAGAGTGCATGGCTAAAAGATATTGACGACTATATCGAACCTTTTCTTTTTATTCAAAGGGCATTTGATGTTGAACTTTTATACATTGCCGAAAAATTGAACATTCCTATTCTTGAAGCTGATGTTAATTGGCAAGAAATTCCAGGTTCAAAACTCGACCCATTTGCTGCTTCATTACAAATGGGCATTGACATCTTAGCTATTTGGTTTCGATATATATTAGGAATTTGGACCGTACATCGTAAAAACGATTAAGAATTGTCTGTTCTTATGCAATGGAAAAAAGATAAAATAATCTGTTTACCTCGCACAAATTCTATTATATTAGTATAAACGATATGATGGTTATTCTAACTTGAAATTTTCTTTATAGTACATGATTTGGTTAAACAAAAGGAACATCTTTTAGCATAGATTCCATGTTTGTTGATGTCAGTAATTTCCAAGAAAAATTCGACGCCAATAAGTACTAATCGTTTTAAATTGCATGATATAGAGTTATTAGTACAGTATCGTTTATTTAACAGGCAGAATTTTTAAGTAGTCTTTTATTATGTAAAACACTTAAATTTGAAATCAGTAGTAGTTACTTATCATTGTTACATTATTATTGGTAAATATAAGAAGCTTATCGGTTTCTGGCTTATATTGAATGTGTGTTTGACAACAGCGAACAAAAAAAGTATATTAAAAGAAACTTGACACAGCGTGTTGTTTTAAAATTCAATACCAATCTAGAAAGATTTGACACGCAAGAATTAGCTATGTTATTAATGATATCTGTAATTAGACTATGCTACGAGGACAGAACTAAACTTTTAAAACCTTCTAATGACAACATAATAAAGCTATTCGGTTTCATTTACAAATGTTTTGTACGGTGAAAGACGACTTAAAAATTCATTCTGTTCAATAGGAAAATAAAACCGTGCAAGAAGCCGTCTATGATAAAATTTATAACTATCTTATTAAACGAAAGACTGACCTTACGTTTTTCTTTTCGCCGGAACTAAACTATAATTTATTAAGTTAAATCATATATTATAAAGGAAATTACAATACTAGAACGATTACGTCTTTGAGCTAATCACAAGTTTTTTTACTAACATACTGAAGATTTTGGGATGTAAAATAGATCATTCTATCTCATTCCATTGTTTGAAATATGTGCAAAATAAAATAATCTACTCTTGGAATAAGTTTTGGCAGCAGTTGTTTATGCTTTTGTGTTTTGTTGAATCTTTAATTCGTTATATTTTATCGTGAAATGTGACTGTTTTTTTATCTATATTATTAAATAGAAGTTTGCTTTTTATTCATAAATAAAATTGTTCTTTGCTAATTGATAGAATAGTCTTATTGGCTACATAAAAAAAAAGCTCCATCACAAACCAAATGAATCTCTTTTGTATAATTTGTCAATTAATGGTATTATGAAAGGTGTCATTTGACAAAAAATAATGAAAATGAGTCGCAGGAAAATTTGAAATTTCCGATAAAACCAAGCATCCATTTTTCATCAGTATTATTGTCATTTAGTTTTTCACATCTGCCTACCTGCTAAATTTAAAATTCCTAATTGAACTTAATGAACACCCGACGATGTTGGCGTTCAAGCAAAGAAATCTATCCATTCATTGTCATAGACGAGATAATAAAAGCTAGCGTGTGAGGCTAAATCTATATTCAGTAACACCCACACTGTTTATAGAGCATCGGAAGTATAATTAAGAAATAATCTCTGTTGAACATGTTTTTTGACTTATTGTTTTTAAAAACAGTGTTCGCAGGGGAATAACGGATTTATTTAGATGAGAACATCTTATCGTGATTGAATACCATTGAAGATCTTTTTTTTCTTTTGTGTGTTTAGCGTGCTTTTAAAGTCAATTGTTAGTTGATAGGAAAACAAAAGCTAAGAAAGTAAAAAATAATAGAGAGATTATATTTCGAGAGAAACTAATTGAAAGCAAGCTCGAATTCAATTAATTGTCATTTTCTTCACTTTTCCCAGTACGATCTACTGAAAATATTTTCTGTTATGGATGCAGATGAATTTCGACAACGAGGTAAGATGTCTAGAATGTGGTAATTTTCTATTTGATAAGAAATTTTATTTAGGAAAAGAAATGGTTGATTTTATTGCTGATTATTTAACAAATATTCGATCACGACGTGTATTTCCAAATGTGAAACCAGGTTATATGCGACCATTGATTGATGATGAAGCGCCACGATACGGTGAGCCATGGGAAAATATTTTTAACGATATCGAACGTGTAATCATGCCCGGAGTATGTATCTGATGCGAACTAATATTCTTATTAACGATTCCATCGATCCATCTATAGATTACACATTGGCAGTCTCCTTATATGCATGCTTATTTTCCAGCTTTGAATTCATATCCATCATTACTCGGAGTATAATACAAATAAGTTCATATTTTGTGTTCTACGTAGGTTTTTTGTTTTTAGGATATGCTAGCAAATGGTTTGAATCAAATAGGATTTACTTGGGTATGTAGAGAAAATTAATTGTCTCTCTCTCTCTCTCTCTCTTGTTCTATAATTTATTTCATTCAAAAAATTAATTTTTCGCGCTATTCTAATAGGTTAAAGTAATCTCGAAGTTACTATAATTAGAGTATTTGATCCGCTGGGTCCGAGTTATTTAAGGAATTGATTTAATTATGTAGAATGTGTGAACTGTTTTCGTAACATAAAAATCGTAGGCGGTGACTATAATCTATTTCATGGCTAAAGCTACTTATGAACTATTTTTGTAATTTAATATGTATCAGAAGTTGTTGTTTTTTTATAACTTAACCCAATTTCATTGCAGCTGTAGAAAAGGTAAATTAAAGATAATTGATAAGCAAGAACAAGCGTTAAATTCAAGTTCATATTGTGAACTAGGAGATTAAAATGATAAAAATAACGTTCAGAAATGTGAAATCAATTGCATATCTGTCGCACGCACGTTAAAAAAACCAATGTCTATTGAAGGTTAAACATAAGAATATCTATTAATAAGAGATTTGTTTTTGAATAGGCATCAAGTCCAGCATGCACTGAATTAGAAACAGTTGTTATGGATTGGTTAGCAAAAATGATTGGTTTGCCAGATGACTTTCTACATTCACATGCAGATACAACAGGTGGAGGAGTGATTCAAGTAAGTCGATCGGTTTACTTTGCTTGGCTAACTATTGAAAAATGTCTAGACAACGGCTTCTGAAGCAACACTTGTTGCATTACTTGCTGCTCGAAAAGAGGTTATTCATCGAGTTCAAGCTCAATTTCCTTATTTAAGTCCAGCTGAAATCAACGGACGTCTTGTCGCTTATTGTTCTGATCAAGCTCATTCATCAGTCGAAAAAGCATGTCTTATTGGGCTGGTTAAATTAAATCTTGTGCCCAGTGACGATAAATTACGTTTACGTGGTAATGCATTACGGCAAGCCATTGCTAAAGATAAAGAAAATGGTCTTATTCCATTTTATGTACGTAAAATGTTCTTTGAATTCTCGGATGTTTTATTTTTGTTAAAATCCTTAGCTTTGCGCCACATTGGGTACTACAGGAGCTTGCGCTTTTGATAATCTGGTTGAACTTGGTCCGATCTGTGAGTTATATTGATTAGTACAGTTGAATTATTGTACTGATTTAAATAGGCCAACGAGAAAACATATGGATACATGTTGATGCAGCTTATGCTGGAAGTGCTTTGATTTGTCCGGAATTTCGACATCTGATGAATGGTGTTGAATTAACACAGTCGTTTGCATTTAATCCATCAAAATGGATGATGGTAAGTGATGCGTTTTCAATTGTTTCTTCAATTTGAAATATTTACTTAGGTTCATTTTGATTGTACTGCTATGTGGTAAGATTCGATTTATGCAGAGTATCACATTGTATTTCTTTTGATCTGATATTTCTAAAGGGTAAAATCGAGTGCGGCATTGCATCGAGCATTTAATGTTGATCCGTTGTATCTTAAACATGAAAATGCAGGCGTAGCCATTGATTATATGGTACGATTCAAGAATATTCATTATTATTATCATTATTTATTCGAGAGCTTTTCTTTTCAGCATTGGCAAGTACCATTGAGTCGACGATTTCGTGCTTTGAAACTCTGGTTTGTAATTCGTTCGTATGGCGTTGAAGGTCTTCAAAAACATATACGAAATGTAAGAAATTAATTTCATTCTATTATTAACACCGAGGTTATTACGACATTTAGTTTTTCAATATTAAATCGTTGAGAAAAATAGTTCAACTAGATTGATATGAACATTTTATGTTTAGGGTGTTCGAATGGGCTCATTATTTGAATCGTTCGTTAAAACTGATGCTCGCTTTGAAGTAGCGGCTGAACGTTATCTTGGTCTTGTTACATTTCGATTAAAAGTATAGAAAATATTTGTTTACATATTTTCTTATTTTCTGTTTTCAAGGGTGAAAATGAATTAACCGAACAGCTGTTGAAGGATATAAATCGTGGCGGATTAATTCATTGTGTACCTGCATCGATTAAAGGAAAATATATAATTCGTTTTACAGTAACAGCTACATCAACTAATGTAGATGATATTAAACGCGACTGGAATTTAATACAAGAATCAGCCAGTAAAATCCTTCGGCCACTTGATGGTTTATCATTACAAGAACGAAGAAATAAAATGAAATTTCTACATGATGATTTCCGCATGTCGCTTGTTCTATCGAATACACCGCATAGTCCGTGTTTAATTAATGGAAGTTTTGCTGCTATACTTCCATTAAATACAAATCACATCTATGCCATGACAGATGAATTATGCCAGCGTGGTTTAAAACATTCTCTTCTACCTATATCAAGACGAAAACGAACAAAAACTATTCTGAATCATTCAAAAATTGAAAAACAAATGAGCATCGATGGCTGGATGATACATAGTGGACAAGAAAATAAATATTTATTTTCATCAGTACCAATTAGTCGTCAAGGAAGTTTAGATTCACAAATTGAAGAAATTTTAAAGAATAACTCTATGGATGACAACAATAAAACATATAATGTGCCGACACTTGCATCAGCAAATGGTCATTCTGAAAATCATCTCAATATACCAGAGATCCATGAATAAAAACGAAATTTTTCCTTTTTATTTGTTGTATTTCATTTTATGAGATAAAAATAAACTAAAAATCCTGCCGAGACCACTTAAAAGTTAATTTCTCAAGGTGAGAATAGCTCTTCAAAATCTGTAACGCCAAGAAGCCATAACAAAAAAAAAGAAAGGAAGAGCATGTTTTCTCAAATAAATCTGTGAGTGTCATTTTTTTTTCTTTTAATCCAGAATAGAAAAAATAGATGTAGCATCCCGGCACGTCATTCTGATTTTCTATTTTGTTTTTCATGCGTTTCCAATTAGTTATCTTTTCACATTGCGACAAGCTTGATTGGTTAAAATGAACATGATAGAAAAAAAGATAGCTAACTATTTGATATTAAATAAATGATAGATTCATGTTTATATAATTATTTTTAAATAAACCAAGTAAGTAAATGCATGATAAAAAGAGAAAAAAAAAGATACATTGTCATACGATTCTCAAAGAGGTTTTTTGTCGAGTCTAAGTTTTCATTATTAGTTACTCTAGAAGATTTATGAATAGGATGCTTAGAAAACTGTGCGCATGCTTCTTTTTTGTCTTTCAATGTCTGACGTTTTACAAAAAATTTAATATGCATAATTCAACCCCCATGAAACTCGCTTGAATCTATTACTAATACCAGATATTCTATTTTTTATCCTGCTTTTTAATTAAACTTGATACAAAATAAATTCGAGGCAGATGCAATTCTTTTCATTGGACTCAGCAACTCCGAGACTTGCTAGGAACTTGCGACCAGCAAAAAACGCATTTATTTCTTCCTGAAAAATGAAACAGTGTCAGAGATCTTTCCGATAGAAATTACATTTTAATTAGTTCATGATTAATAAAACGTACCTCATTTAGACAACTCTTTAACTAAAAGATGGAAGAAAATCTCTTATATATAATATACTCAAGAAGAGAGTATAGCTGATATCAATGAAGAAGTGAAGTGAAGTGAAGTTAAACGGAAATTTCTTTGCTAAAAGAATAATATTTATAAACTCGTCATTTCTGAGCTATTTGATACTTTTTTTCTATTAGAGCATTAGTATTGCCTGTGTATGCGCATTAATGGAGAGAAGAAAGAGAGAGAGAGGAGGGGGAAGAAAAGAAGTATTATGCATTCAACTAATGAAGGGTGTTTTTCATTCGAAGTTCTCGTCGACTTTTGACGCATGAGAAAAAAAGCTTTTCAGATATCTTTGGTTTTTCTTTCAGCGTTAATTAGATTTTATAAACAATTCTGATGGATTATAATAATGATCGTCATCGACATGGAAGTTCTATTAAGTTCCTTGGCGAGTTTCGAGCACTGTTTATCAAAACGTTTCTTTTAACTATAAGAAAACCGGGTCAAACCATCGCCGAAATTTTAATAGCATATATATTTATGGGTTTTCTACTTGGTATGCGCTATATTCTTGATCGTCACTATTATGCGGCTTATCAAATTCCACGTTTTCGACCACAAGATATGTTATCAATTAGTGGCGCTGGTGATAGTATTTATTATTATCCAGGTTTGCTTTTAATTTGATAGAAATTTAGTTCACAATTAATTATTTTTAATAGAAAATATTTGTGCGGAAACAATTGTTAACAATACTGTAGATAATCTAAGACTACGATGGCCTAATTTTCCTAATACAAGTACGTATTATAGTAACTTGTTGTACTTCTAAAATTAATTTTTCTATAGCCCAAGTGATACCTGATCCAACACTTTCAACATTGTCCGATACAACTTTACAATCAATCATTGCTTATATTCAATTTACTAATCTTGATTTATGTACAAGTCCATCAGCAATGCCAAATGAAGTTAAATATACTCTACGCATGCAAGAGTATGTCGTGAAATTCATTTTTTCCCTTTTTTTTCTTACTTTCATTATTTTTAGAAATGGTCCAAACCATTTTCAAGCTCAGTTTGTAAAAATTCCAGCAGCTGCTTATCTATGGAAGCGTGCCCCCGAAGATTTCTGTCAAGGTATTTTTATAAAAATGATTTTTAAAATATTCGCGCGAATTTTGTGCCTTTAAATTTCTATTAAGACAAATCCAGTATCAATTTATATACTTCACGATTTGTCGGTATTCAATATTTCATAGATATGTCAATTATTCAATATGTTACAAATACCGCTCAAAACCTATCATCTAGTGTGAGTACAAATCGAAGAATTGATATTCAATTAGACAAATATATTGTAATCGTTGATTTGAAATAGATTTTCTTGAATCATTTTGGTTGTCCTGAATACTATTTGGATCAATTACATTCAGTTTATAGCTTTTTTATTCCTATATTTTTCTCGATTATTTTTGTTGCTACATTCATCATGAATGTTGGCTATATTGTCAACGAAAGAGAAAATAAGACTAAGGTAAAAGACGAACCACTTGGTTTTCATCTTGATCTTATTGAAATATGTATATATGTCAATAGGAATATTTACGTATCTATGGCCTTCGTACATGGCTCAATAATTTAGTATGGATGATACGATCGATGCTAATATTTTTTGTTCTTTCTGGAGTTGTAACAGGATTAAGCATAATGGTTCTACCGACTAGAAATGCAGGGCAAAATAGTGTTCGTAAAGCTATATTTAATTATGCACATTGGACATTGATTTGGACGATTCTATTTGTATATTCAATACAAGTTTCGGCTTTTAGCGTTCTCTTTGGACAATTTTTTAAACATCGTAAGTGGCAATAAATAGTTTTTGTTTTTTGTATTTGTTTCTATTGATTTGCTTTTCAAACTAAAGCATTTCTTGCCAAATTAATTGCCTTTGCTGTATGGGTAGTAACATTGATTGATTTTTATCCTGACGTATCAGTTGGCGTACGATATTTCTTATGTTTATTTCCGAATATGGGGCTCTTGTTTTGTTTGCAAGTTGTTTTACAATATGAACGGGAAGGTAGTAGAATTTTCTATGCAATGAAAAATGAAAATAAACAATATTTAGGTGGTATGACAACATTTAAACAAATGTATTCAAATGAATTTGGATATCCGTTGTATATTGGTGTTTGTCTTATTTTGATGCTTATCTATTCGGTAATTTACTTTCTATTGGCAATTTATGTCGAACGTGTAAATCCGGGTGAATTTGGAGTGTCACAATCGTGGAATTATCTATTTAGAAAATCCTATTGGAAACCTCAGAAAACAGCAAGCGTTCAACCGTTTGATAATTGTGATATTTTAGCATGTAAAAATGATGGAATTTATGGTAGTAATTGTTGGATTGAATTAAATGCAATTGTAAATTCAACGACTCCATCATTAATAATATCAAATCTATCAAAAGTAAGTTAAAACTAAATTTTGGATTTTAATATTTGTTTTTTTCGTATAGAAATTTGGAAAAATTCAAGCCGTCTCAGATTTATCATTGAACTTTTATAAAGGAGAAGTATGCACTCTATTAGGTCATAACGGTGCCGGAAAAACAACAACAACATTTATACTTGTTGGTTCGTTTTTATAGAATAAGATTTTGATATCACAAGTTCAAGAACTTCTTTTTTTGTTTTAGGTATGTTAGAACCAACATCAGGTCACATTACTATTGAAGGATTAGATAACCGAATGCATATTGAACAAATTCGAAAGATTCTTGGTTTTTGTCCACAATATGGTAAACGAAGCATTTTTTGGAGAAAAACTCGTTTGTTATCTTTATTTTAGATATTCTTTATGATGATTTATCCGTGCAAGAACATCTAGAATTAATTGGAAAGGTATCTACGCAACTTAGAATAAGTTTTAGTTAACTTGATCATGCGTAGAGCATATAGACAAAGTCATTATGTATTAATACAAAGAGCATGAGCGACGTTTGTCAGTTCAAAGGAGTGCAACGTGCGAAATAAAATGAATCATTTGACTAATCGGCATGACCAAGGTGCAAATAAAGATTTATTTCCTGTTCTATCAGCGTTGATAAGTCATACGTCTAATTTTTATCTCCCTCATAGTTCAAAAATTCATAATTTCTAATGCTCGAATTAACATCAATAGTTGTTAATCAAATATAGAAAATGTTGTTCAACAAGATTTACATCCTACTAGATAAAAATACTACCGAGAAGAAGTAGACTGATTAATTATTATTTACTGTCATTGATCGTTAGATACGTCATATCGAACCAAAGCAAATGAATGAATCCATCGAAGCAATCATTCATCTAATTGGATTAGTCAGCGATCGACAAACATTATCAAAGAAACTATCCGGTGGTATGAAACGTCGTTTATCAATTGGTATTTCATTGATGGGCGATCCAAAAGTAATATCTAATCCTGTTTTGCTTCTAAATAAAAGTTTTGATTATTTCAGGTTTTAATTCTCGATGAACCAACAAGTGGGATTGGTGAGTATCGTGATACAAAATTTCTTCGATTCTCTTCCCTAACACCATCGCAGACCTCTTTCAAGTCGCAAGAATTGTACTAGTGGTTGTTTTTTGTGTACTCAAAAAAAAAAGAGTACACTATAGAATCGGTCAGTGTGTCCGTCCGTTCGTTTATTCGATAGCTCTTCACAATTACATTCGATTGAGCTGAAATTTTGTGCACAGAACTGTCTTATCATTATCTAGGTCGAGTTCGAAGATGAGAAGGATCCGTCAAGAAATGGCTGAATTGTCGAAAAAATTGTCATTTTTGATCAGACCATCCCTGAGGGGGAATACAGAGATTTTTCAAAAAAAAGCTTTTCTCAGAATTATCCAGAACATATATAAATCGACTCAGTTTTTAACGCTGATTCCGAATCTGATATTAGTTTTGAACTAAATCGTAGCGTTCTAACGAAACATCGCCTGAAAACGGTCTCAAAATGCACAAAAACTGCATCGAGAAACCAAAGTGCCTAGTTTCTCATGATAATTTTGGTGTTCAGACATTCTAGAATGACTCATGTGTCCCATGTACTTTTTGCAGTACACATAACTCTCGGATGAAATCCGAAGTTTCCACATTTATTTCTTTTCTTTTTTTCAAAGATCCATATAATCGTCGTTTAATTTGGACCATCATTCGTAAAATGAAAGAAGCTGGTAAATGTATTATTCTAACAACTCATTTTCTTCAAGAAGCTGATGTTTTATCTGATCGTATTGCTATTATGTCACATGGCTGTCTTCAAGCCAATGGAACACCTGCATTTCTTAAAAATCAATTAGGTATTTCCCCTCTATTTGTAACTTGCGTTTCTAATAGTAAAATTTTAGATTTTGAATATCGTTTATTTATCGAGAAAAATGAAACCTATCAAAATGAACGTATAACTGCATTCATTCAAAGATACATACCAATGATTGCATTAGAACGTGAATCTATATCGGAAATGATCTTTGGTATAAGACGAACTGAATCTAAATATATTGGAAAATTGATTCATGCCTTAGATGAACAAAGTAAAGATGTAGGCATTGAAAGTTACGGATTATCAATGACAACAATTGAGGAAGTTTTTCTAAAGTAAGATTTTTATAGCGAACCGAAGAAAACTATAAGTCAACAAATATTTTATCTCGTTCAATTAGATTAATTCAAGAAGATGAACAAGGAAAAACGAATTATCAAAGTCAAACTCAAACAAGACTAGATCTAGCAAATAAAAGTAAAACAAACTCACGAGGGAACATTCCCAAGTGTCGCATCGCTTTTGGATTCGGACTCTGTGCATAAAGTAGATCCCAGTGAGTTATGAAAAACTTCAAAAGGATAAGTGCCCTTAGACCTTTTGTCCAGAGTTATAGGTATTTTACTGGAATTTTAGCCTCTGTCACGGTGCATACCAACAAATCGAATGACGATATTTCGATCTGAGATTGTGCCCACAGATAGGTCTATTTATGAGTAGGGTGCCCTGAAAATTTCAGCTCAAATGAATGTTTCCTTTCCGTGATTTTAAAGTCCCAAAAACGGAAAATTCTAGCATTCTTCGTGGGATATGAGTGATTTTTGGGACTTCAATATCTGCGAAATGAAACATTCT
>OENM01002053.1:0-22583 GCA_900239745.1 Rotaria magnacalcarata | reverse complement strand
AACCCTGTTTGCGAATTTAACCCTCTTCTTTTTTTGAAGGTCAGTGAGCCTTGGTTCTTTGATTTTCTTGTACGGAAAACAACCAAGATCCTCACGGAGAATTCGCCGGGCACTGGTGCGTGAAATGTTTATCTCAGCAGCTAATCGTCTTGATGAAATCTATTTCTTCTCAGCAAGACGGTATTTAACGTTTGAGATATTTGCTTTTGTTCGTACTGTGCGTGGACGACCAGGGGAATGAGACAGATCGATAGAGCCTGTTTGGTTGAGCATTTTAACCCATAACTTAACTGTTCTTAATGAAACAACTCCGGCTAAATCGCGGTAAATTTTCGTTGGACCATCACCATTTTCATATTTATTTTTTACGGCTAGTTGAAGATCTTTACTTTTCATTTTCGTTCCCGGTGTTCGAAATGATTTTCAAATCCAATCATATATATTCTGATAGAGAATTTCAAGCGCCATCTTATGATAGTAAAAGAGATTTTACCATACGAATAAAGGAGAACATTTATGAAAAATACTAAGAGGGCAATTCTTTATGGCCCACCTGTTAGTTTTCCAAGATGATAATTTTAAGTAACTGTTGATTGATTGTACTGTCTGAATCAATAGCACGTATCAAGGAAAAATAAATTTGCAATCGTTTAAATTATTTTCTTATAACATCTTTTTTATCTTATGAATTGATTGAAGGTAATAGAAATTAAAATTATTGGAATACATATGAATTTTCTTCGTTTTTTCTATTTCGATTAGTTAATTTCGCTGAACCTTGATTTATATAGAAGCCTAGAAATCAAAATAAAATAGATGGATCTGTCAAGAAGAAAAACATTTTGTAAATTATATAGATTGAGAAAGCATGATCAGATGTATAATATTTGTTCTGTTGATCAAGTTGACTGGGTAATGTTGATCATCGCGGCATTCTCTTTGAATTCACGGTTAATGCCCACCACGGTAGGTTCTAGTGTAGAGCGATGACCAGAAGTTGAACATTTGACAAACAGAATCTCTCAGTTTCTCAAAAAAACGATTCTCCGAAGTCAAATGTTCGCTAATGAGAACAGAACTGTATTCATTTATAAAATAAAATTCAATTTGAACAATTTCCAACCTACCCGATGGTAATCGAATTAAGTCTCAATCAAAACATGTTGTATGCAACCTGAAATTATAGATTTTGAATACAATCACACTCGTCATAATCCGAACCACTGATAGTTAATTGATCCAGGTGATTGTTGGCGAGTGAGTCTTTTGTTCATCCCCATCCCGAGTTCGAGGAAACTTTATTTTCCCTAAATGAACTCTTTTACGTTTTTTTTTTGACTTTTTCCATTTATATTCGAACTCGAATCAGACATTGGTAACAGCGAAGGCCCGATTTTTATATTTCGTGCATCCGTTTATTGTAAGAAGAATGTGCCAAGGTGATTAAGAGACATGAGAGAATAATAGAAGCATCACCGAGAAACTGTTTATTGCGAGTAAGGATCAAATCGAATTTCAAGAGACTTTCAAACAGAGCATACAAATGAAATATGAATTAAGATTGCCGCATTACGGTAAAAAAGAAATTTGTATCATTAGTGGGCTTGTTATTATGCATTTACTTCCGTTTATATATTCCAAATGTCATCATTGACCAAAACGCTTCTTCCTGACCACTCAGACGACGTCCATATCGACACCAAGTTACAAGGTGCTCACAATTGTTAGAAAGAACATGGTATGGGTATCTTCCAACACACATTCGAGCACGTTCAACAATTTCATTCTTTGGTAAAATTTTCCATTGGTTATCTTTGAAATTATTGATTCTTGCAACACCATCACTCTGAAGTACACCGTGAAAAGACTCTTCTGTTATTCTTGCAAATGTAGTCTGGTGTCCAAACGTTATAATCGTTAGCATAGCTGGCATGAATTTATTCATGAACGTATTGCTGAAATCTCTAACTGTCGCCTGAATAACCTTACCATTTCCAATATAGATTGCCCAATGCTCATAATCTCTTCGGTGATATTGAATCATATCTCCGGGTTCTGCATCTCTCGATACGTGTTTTATAACATCATACGATTTCATATCACTAGGATTAGTATAGGTTTCATCTGGTACTCGATTATTGAAGTTGCCCATAATAATAATTTTCTTGTTCTGACAAAATAAATCGATGATCAGTACCTAAAACGAAATCTCGTTATATATTACCGTGCGGTACCTGCCACACATTCATCATAATCAAACTTTCTGCGATAACTGCGACTAAAGAGTCTTGATGGATTTTATTGAATTTCTAGAGTTATCCGACAATTTCTGATCGATTTCTGTCAGAAGCTGCAGGAGTTCCTCGGAATTTTCCGCAAAAGATTCCGATTCAAACCCGTTAAATTGGAAACTAAGTATGAAATATTCGCTGACATGCCACACTGTCTCTTCTACATACACCCATATTAAGGGTGTGGGTATGAGAGCAATTTAATAGAATAAAGACTCATACACCCACACTCATACCCTTGATTGCTATTTGAGCTTAATTAATCGTGAATGAAGTGTATTACGACCGTAAAAATCATACTGAAGATATGATCTTTATGGCAGTAATACACTTCATTCTCGCACTAATTATACCAACTGCCAAACATTCTTACATATTAACTAATCGTGTTTTGGGCTAATTGTTGATCGATCTTGATAAGTATCATAATAATTCGAATTATTATAGGTATAGATGTGGGTAAGCACATTTTCTACTCTTCTACATCCACAACTAGCGAGTGATAATAACACGATGATAATTCAATTCCGGAATCGAACGGAATGCTAAGAATGTCTTGAAATTGGTAGGAACTGATTCCCGGAATTCCAGTTACTAGAGGCGAACGGTGGAAATAGAAGTTTGAATTGCAGGAACCGATTCCTGGAATTCATTCTGTGCGTGGAACTGGTTTCTCAATGCTCAACATCGCGAAATAGAATGTGTTCTCGATTGAAGGGATATGGATTGAGTCGAAGTATCGGAAATGATAGAAAAGTTATTGGGTACCAAGTTGAGGATTCAACTCTCAATCTGTGACCTGGATTCCGATGATAATGCGATAAACTCCTTGTAAAATTCGGTGAGATTCTAGTGAATTCCGATATAGGTTCTCTTCGGAGACTAATAAATACTAATCTAGGATTGAATCATACGGGTGACTTGATAGAAATAAAATCAAAACAAAATTCCAATGAATAAAATGTAATAAAAAGGAAACCTGCTTACTCACCAGTGTTTGGATTAAGAACAAAATTCGATCTGCAACAAAAATATCTTCAAGAATATGTGGAAAACACGACACAATAGATCAAATGATTATCTCACTCTGATTGGTCTACTTTATATCAGTGTACTTGAAGGTGGGTAAGCACATGTTAAGTTATACGTTCAAGTTTTCTTAACTTGTTCATTCAGCTAGTCCCAGCATACACGTAACAATAATAAAATAAAAACTAAAAACAATAAAGGGTCATAGACTACTAATTTCAATAATATCCAACGAGATGAAGAGTAGACAATGATATATGTGGAGGACAATAAAACAGAACGCTATCTGGATAGATGACGTTGATAATCTGTGTATGCATACGAGCCATAAAAGGGCGCTGCGCTCAATTGAAATAACCTAATAACATGAAATAAAATATTTTAATATACTCGATATAGCATGTACATCAAAGATGTACACTCTAAAAAAGAGGCTCTTTCCGGAACCCCCAATAAAGGTTTTGAAAAAAATACGAAACCCTTAAGGTTTTGTATTAAATTCTAACTACTTTTTACTAAACACTAATGGTTTCGCACAAAACCAGCAAAATTTAATACAAAACCTTAAAGGTTTCGTATTTTTTTACAAAGCCTTTTTCTGCTGTACGGAACTTGAAAAAGATTTCACAGGAAAAGGTTCTTCCCGTGTGCCCAGGGGAAGAGTCTTTTAAGGTTTCGTAGAACTGAAAAATCGTTTTTTGAGCATTTGAATGCATTTGCAAGCTTTTCCAAATCTACAGAACCTTTTTCGGGGTTCGGGAAAGAGCCTTTTTTAGAGTGTACTGTGGATCGTAATAATCAATTCTATTAGCGAGCGGTCATGACCATTTTGGATTAATTTTTGTCAACCCCAGCAGATCTCTGATACATATATAATAAAACATATAATATTCTTGTAGATTTGCTCTCGTATATATAAGAGCGAAGTTCTATATATGTTTTTATTTCGCGTTTTGAAATAACAACAAGAACAAATTACTAAAACAATTCCTAACGATAGAATTGTATACAATTGCAGATAACAATTTGTCTGAGTGTATTTTATATAACTTCGATATATAAAAGCGCAAAAGAAATAATATTGTGTAATAGAAAATTACGCAATGATAATAGTCAGGTCATTGTTCGTCTTGTGATTGACCTTGACAGAACACACAACAAAAAGATTACGAACAAAACAATGTCCAATTATATAAAGAACGAATATAGCGAGAAAGAAGAAAGAAAGGAAGGAAGAAAGAACAAGAAGAAAATAACATGTTAGTAGAAAGGAAACATCACCAACAATTCTAAAGCAATAAAAATAAAAGAGAATTAACATAAAATTGAATGAAACGAGCTTTTGTAATTTGAATAAAGTAAATTTTATTGGAATAGATTTAAAGCTTCGTATGATGTCTTTCGACTGCTGCTTAGACACACTCATTATTATATACCTTCGAAATCAAAAAACCACATCAATTGAAAATAGACTGACCTATCTCTTGAAGGAAAGACAAGTTCAATCTGCCCAGTCAGACAAGTAACGAAAAAATCGACGTTTTTATGCGTTAAAAGTGCACAGTTTAACGAGGTAAAAAAAATACTTTTTGTGAGAAAAAAACGAATCGACACATGTTAATGCTTTTAAACTTGTTTTTAGTCAAAATAAAATTTTTTAAACGCGTTAAAATGTGCGTTTTTAATGCATAAAAACGTCGATTTTTTCGTTACTTGTCTGACTGGGTACTGGTTTCAAGTCTTGCTTTTTGAGCAATCCATTTAATCAAAAATATAATAATATATAAAAGTGTGTTTTGATTAAAATAATTAAAGAAATGCAGAGTTTAATTTACCGACGCATTTCGTATGTTTTCGAAGAGAGTACTCTTTAGGGCTACATCCCTGAAATAAAAATAAATGATGAGTGGCGTATGTTCTTCGCTTTTCATTTGGACAGATAGAAATAATTTGAAAATCATTGATGAATATGAAGTATTTATTACTTGTGAAGATCATGCAATTTGAATTTTACAGAAACAAAATAAAGAACCTCATAGCATTTGAGTCAAGAAATTAGGTGTTTTAGTCATGAGTTTTTTGCTCAATCAGCGGAATGACCATTGTTACAATATTCTGCATAATTGCCTTCAATAGTTGTAAACAATAAGTTTGAAAACGTGGACGACCTCGTGAGTTCCTCTGGATAATTCATGTTTAGTCTGTTCTGTACAATAAGTGGCTGAAGGTTTTGCCAGTTGTGCTCTGATTGTTTGTTTTCTATTTGATATTTGGCATAACGTTGACAAATATATTTAATGAAATAATCACAGGATCTCAATTTCACTTGAAATGTGCAAAAATAGAATGTTTGCACTATGATGATAAAGTGTAAGAAAATAAAAGTGATATCTCGTCAACTATTCCAATCGGGAGGTGTGCTGGAATGATTTTTAAAAACAGTTCTTTTAATATTATTGATAGTGATTGAATGTTCAAAACGTTGTTGATCATTACTCTGACATCGTCAATCTTTGTTTATTGATCGTTGTTTGAATTACTTTAATATCTACACTACTAGTATTATCTCGTTTTTGACGAAGTTTTATTGAGTAGATCGTGCGAATCCATGTATCACAAATATTGGCAACATCATGAGTTGTCATTGATCTTTCGTTATGTTGATTTATTGATGACGGTTTGCCTCGAATATCCATTGGAGAAGCAACTGAATACCACATTATCAAACCCAAAAGATTTGAATGGGGAAGAATCTTTGACATTACTTATGTATCTTAAATGTAGAAAGAGATACAATGGATATATTGTATTCAAGGAAAATCAAGATTCTACTCTCAATTCCAAAATGACTACATTGATAATTATATGGATTACAAATAACTAAAGGAACTACTAAATTATTTAAAAAAGTATATAACAAAGATATAAAAATAAAAATAAAAGTCGGCGAGCAACTACCAGTAGTTGTTTACATCAATGAAGTATTATTATAATTGCGATAACATGATTGAACAAGTCATAATGGATTGGCACTATTCAAATCTGGAAGAAACGATATCGCAGTCTCTTGCTGAATCAATTTGATAATCAAGTCAGAGCGATCTAAATGATACAAAAAACTACATGATAGTAATTGCCAACTGGCCATGAATAAACAATTCTTGTTCTTATCTCTTGCTGCTATAATGTTCGTTCATCAGAAGATAAACGATAGATTGATTCGTAGAGCTAATGGAAATATATTCTAGAAAGAAGAAAGACTATTGTGCACTATGTGGGGTGTGGGTGTTGGTATAGGTATAAATGAAAATCCTCACACCCGCACTCTTCCCTTATATATTGATAGGGTATATTCATCTATTAATCAATATCAGCGTAGAACTATACTAGGCAAAGCGACATCTATTATCATAACGAAAAGTACTGTTCTTGAATTTATTACTTAAAACCAAAGATTATCGATATAATTATACAAACTAATTTCATCATAGTAAAGAAAATTTATAGTAGAATCGAGGAAAGACAAGTTCTTCGTTCATTTGGTACATCATCATGGCGATCCCCTAATTAACATGGAATAACAATATTTTAGTACGATAAAAAGGAATTTTTTTCTCCTTTTTTCCTTTTATCGCTTAGTGATATTAATGACCTGATACATGAAAAAGATGATACATTTACATGAAAGAAAATACTGTTTCTTTAATTTTGTTTTTTCAGTTTGCGCGACGATGATCATTTTTCATTATTGAATTCCTTTATCATGCCTGAAACAGATATCGAATTGTCCATCACAAAATACTCACTTGTTCTTATTCAAATGATTATCTATTTTTACAATCAACAGAAAATAAATGGATTGGATTACAAACTCGACATTGAAACAGAACATGAATCGTTACATTACTAACTTTTTGTAGAAAAAGCTTTTGAGCCATTTGATGTCCTTAAATCAAAATTTTTCAGAAGATTCTCATGCTATCAAAAGCATCAATTCCTAACAATCAAATATTATTATATTAAAATCATTTAAAACTAATTATTGAAATCGCAACCATTGCGAGAATCTAATTAATTGTTAAAGTACAACCAGAATGCAGTTACTGTTAGTTCCAATGTATCACCATGCACTTCAACCTATTTCCAGTGCTTTCTACATAATTATTACAAGGTATTTTAAAATATAGATATATCTGGAAATTGGGTAAAAGTGCGTAGAGTCACAATGAAATACAATAATACACTTAAAAATGTGCGCTTTAAAGTAGTTACTAAGAAAAAGTCTAAGCTTATATTTAAGTTAGCCGTTTCGCTGAAATTTATTGCTTGCATCATGAATACAATGAACTATCACTCGAGAAAAGCAAGCATACACATAAATCTACTGATAACAAACGTGCCAACCATGTCGAATACTATAGAGCACGATGTTCCATCCGCTTGAGTACACCACTTGGCAGAGCCATCTTGCGTTGTCCAAAGCTGATGAGAAAATCAGTAAACCAGTCAGGTGCCATCGAAAGTGGAAAGCAGAAAAGACTAGATTGCCAACCGGGTCGGTAACGAATGTGTGGTTTCGAGCTCGATACTGCATGACACACTGCATTAACTACTTTCATTGGATCATCCGCTGTTTGTGTCGCCATTTTTGTTCCCTCAGCAACCCAGTCTGAAAAGTAGGCCTCACCCCACCGCGCCTTTGCTTCATCATCAGTACGATTGGTCCAAGCCGCTCGCATTTTCTCTGCCATTCCCTCAATAATCGGCGTACGCATGAAACCAGGCTCAATAATAGACACATGCAAAGACCACATGACCATTTCACGGCGAAGACAGTCAGAAAATGCTTCAAGTGCATACTTCGAAGCACTGTAAGCTGAACCTCCGGCCGCCGCCAGGTAGCCTGCAGCCGAACTCATGTTTACCACACGTGAGTTCGGTTCCACGAGTAATAGTGGCAAGAATGACTTTGTCATAGCTACATGACCGAAAAAGTTCACTTCTAATACTTGACGTATGGATGCAAGTGAGATCCAGTCGATAAGTCCACTATCGGCAATGCCAGCATTGTTAATGAGAGCATGAAGACTTGATGTCTTGCTTTTCACCAAACTTAAAGCAGTGTCAATATCTTGCTGATGGGTAATGTCTAACGAGAAAACGGTAGCGCGCGATGAGAGTTGATTGATGAGTGTTTCTTTGCTGTTGGCATTATACACACCGGCTAGTACATTAAAGCCTTGTTTATCGAGCTCGATAGCAAGGCTATATCCGAAACCTGAATCACACCCAGAAATCAGGATATATTTGCCCCGTGGATCAATGCTAGGCGTTGGAAATAAGTGTCTGTAGAGCCGATAGAGGATATAAGAAACCGGTACAATAGCAATCAATGAAAACATTGTTAGTATCTAAATGCAAATATATGATTTTTTTTCTATGCGAACGATGAAATGCATATCAAAAATGATGCTGCAAAAAAAATATACGAATAAACGCAAAATGTTTTTGTTTTTGTTGTTCTTCTTCGATAACACTCTTTTAGGCTTTCTTTTTATCGTTGTTGGACGAGAAGAACAAGAAGAACTACAATGAAGAGAATTACATGAGGACGCCATCCATGTGCGTTTGTTGAGGAAAACATTTATGACTCAACAGTACGTCAGTGAGTTGACAAAATAATGCTAATGGTAAACGGATCGATAACAGATCCAGATTGTACAATAGAGACAACTAAAAGAAAACAGCACTATACAACGACCACTTTCAAGCCATAAATAACCACTGCTTACATACATTGAAGGAATCGCTCGATGAAGACATTATTGATGATGGTGTGGACGTATAGAAGTGTTACTCTCATGCCTCTATGTCGTCACGCACACCCAAATAAGACATTTTTCATAGCATTTAGTAACAGCAAATGTCGGATGTTGTAAGAACGATATATGGATCGAACGAGAAAATAAAAGTTGAAGTTAATTTTTATATTCTTCCCTATTATAAGTGAAGTGTAAACTGCTTGAAGTTAGATAGCAGAATATTGGATTGATCGGTCAAAGATAATTAAACAATGGAAAAATTATTTCTAAATTTTCCAATTTGTAAAACTTATTATCCAATTGTTACAAGTATGATTGAGACGTCGCATAATATTTTAAAGTATATATCGTACAACGTCATTTAAATGTTGGTTCATCCCTTGAGGACAAGTTGATTTCCCGATTGTACATTGTTTATGAAATAGTTATCATAATCATACAGCAAAGTGTAGAAACAAACATCTTTTTCGAAGAATTCATCCTCTCCATAACGCTTTGTTTTATTTTAGATACTATAAATGATTCTTTTCAATTACATAAAATACGAGAAAAATCTATCGGATCAACCAATCAAACATCAACGCTTAATGATGTAACAAGTTCTAGATGAATATGGAATTAATGTGAAAAAAGCATTCTTGTAAATAATGTAAATAGAAAACAAAAATTTCCTTGTTGATATTTCAAAGTCATTTTTTTTCAATTTAATCAATTAAGTAAAGCAACGAAATCAATTTTTTCAATATGAAATTCAGTGCTGTTCGCCGAGTTTTGTTGAGAAAGTGTTAGAGTGAAAATCGGATATGGGTGTTGTGCCAAGAAGTACGTCCCTCACATAGGACTAGATTAAATAGGGGTTTATAGAAACCATTGGACGTCCACTCATAAGTCATTGAACTAATGAACATATAGTCGTGACGTAATTGAACTTATAGTGCTAATGGACATCCTTGTATATGATGACACATCATCACCCACTGAACAATACGCAATCCTTCCCTGTATCCTTTTATCTCTCTATATCCTTTTCTCCCTATACATCTTTTCTCTCTGTCTATCTTCTTTCTCACTACTTCCGTGTCTCTCTCTCATATTTAAATTTTCTCTATTCTCTCTCGGATATATAAGCTCGAGATATATACGAGAGTTGAGTTCGGTTTAGTTCTAAAGAAGTCAAATTAGAAGAAAGTCGTGCTTTGTAATACGTACGATTGTATTCGGTTGTATTGAAAGACAACACACAGAACTCATTTTGGACAAGAATAAACTTATTGTGTGAAATTGTTGTTAATACTATATACACAGTGGTTAATATACATATATAGCTGATACTGATCCACACTTTGTTGTCCATCATCCTATCAGGGTATATACGCAATTCTATATATCTCGATTAGGACTATAACAGTTCGCAGTTCTGTTCAGTTCAAACGAACTGTTCAAACAGTTCAGCTCAGTTCAGTTCAGACGAACTGTTTTTAACAGTGCAGTTCAGTGAAGAGGAATTTTGAACAGTTCTTTTGAACTGAACTATTTCCGAACTGTTATAGTCCTAATCTCGATAGTTATTCGAAGAATATTTACGCGACTTAAATAGTTTTCCGTTACAGGTGGATCCATGGGAAATCGCCAGCCGATTCCGTGACTATGACCAATTTTTATTAAAACCTTCAGGATTTATAGAGAATTCGGGTGTGGGCGTCTATTAGGAAATGATTATTACCGATTCCACGCCTACACCCACACCCCTATTTAGTTTATTTAATATAGTATGTGGTTCTAAAGATACCTGATGAGTACTAAGTAAGCAATTGTCGAAAACTGTTCTGGTCTGCTTTGAATCTACCGAAATGGAGTGTTTAAGATACCCACACCCACATCCAAGTTTCTCTTTTTATTGATAATATCAAAAGGTTTATTCCATCCTGAGTTAATATTTTAACTATGAGTAGCTCTCGTCATTGTTGATAAAATTGTTTTCTTTCTTGACTCACACAATGTTTCTCTTTTATGTTGATGATATCACAGGGTTTATTGCATCGTAAGTTAATATTTTCACCTTTTACTTTTTCCAACATCACTAATTCTTTGTAATTTGCTCGGAAAAAACCTGCTATTTGCTTTTGAATAGAAGCGAGACGTGGCCAAGTTCCCAAGAGTCGAGAATTCTTCGGGAATTGGGAACTCAAAAATAAATAAGCGACAACGAGCGATGTGAAACTAAAACACGTCAAGCATCTCAGGGACTCCATGGAACCCACGATACAGTGTAGGTGTAGGTATGAAGGAAGGTAGTATAAGACACTCACCCACAAACCCATCAACACCCTGTCTATTATGTCAATTATCGCCATTATGTATCATGCCGATTAAGTACATAATACCCGGTATACTCATGGTCCAATACAAGCAAATCGAGTACAGGTTCTTACTTCACTCTTATCCTTGACTTCCCTGAGTTCCTCGAAGTCCCTGAATTCCTTGGAGTCCCTGACTTCCCTGACCTCCCTGAGTTCCATAGAATTCCTGACTTCTCTGAGTTCCTTAGAGTCTCTGACTTCCTTGAGTTCCTTGGAATCCCTCATAACGTTACTATGCTCTGGTTTATCATCACTTGTTACTGTTAATTCATTTTTGAGTTCACAATTCCCAATGAATTCCCGACTCATGGGAATTTGGACACCGCTGTTCATCTGATGCATTATGACAAATATGTTCAAAGTTTTAAAAGCAAAGAAACTTCGTCAATTTCTTTAATTTTCTAGTAATTCTAAAATCTTGTGGGTGTGCTGTAGATACATGACAAGATTACCCACACCCACACCTTTTTTTTCATTGTAGATTATGTTCGTACGTAACATTTGCTATTACTGACATATTGTTGAAACGACTGAACTTATCTGGTCTTGTTCATCCCAAAAGTAAAAATGTTTTGTTCCAGTTCTTCCTCAGAAGCATCTGGATCTGGATCATCACTTACTCTTCAATCTAAATTAAAAAGAATCTGGGAACGAATACGATATTCAAATTTTTTATTGGCAAGTTTAATAGATATTGCTGATGGCATTCATGGCATTAATGACCATACGTTCATTGTCGATGAGATTCAAGTAGAAACAGAAAATATTATGAAGCAATTGGGAACACCAATTAGACTTCAACTTTTACGGGTGGCACATAAATTTTACATTCATTTATTCTCTGAAAATGCCGATATATGGTCAAGAGTGTGTTCAAATGACGATGATGAAGAAGCTGCCAATATTACTATTGAACCAGAAGAAGAAGAAATAGTGCTAAATACTTCCAGATTAGATTTAGATAAATCAGACACTTTTGAGGAAAGTACATTGAAACCTAAAAATTGGCCAGGTACCGTTTATTTGATAGTTAGAGCAGCATTGGAGAATTTTTCTATTGCGCCTCGCTATAGTAAAGAAGTTTGCGCACTTTATTCTCCATTATCAACAATCTATAGGACTCTCTCGATTTCTGAGGGGGATGTACTATGTATAAAAAAATATCGATCAACAGCACGTTACTGTCTGACCTCAGTTTATCATTTTGGAGTGTATGTTGGAAAGATGACAACCAAGGATGGTCGCAATTTATCAGATGCTGTAATTGAACTCGTTAAAGACCACAAAACTCAAGATATCAGCATTAATGCTGTTCCATTAGTTGGAACAGAGAAGGGTGCATGCTTTGTTTTAGAAAAAACAAAGGATGAACATCCATCATTACTATTCAAGGTTAAATATCGTGGGCGAACACAGGAATAGAAAAATGAAACTGCAATTAGAGCACTAGGTATCTATGAAAATTCAGATAAATACAGAAAAAAATATAGTATGATTACAAATAACTGTGAACACTTCATAAATATCTGTGCTTTTGGTACTGCTCATTGTCAACAACGCGTTCAAATGATAATGACCACGATATCCAATATTAATAAAGGATGTTCTGCATTATCACGACCTCTACGTTACATTTTCATAGCGTTGGCTGAATTAACTGAAAATTCATACAACTTATCACAGATCCTTTCGACAGCCTTTGGTGAAGGTTTAGCTTTAAGTATGCTTTTAGCCGAATGTAGTTTTGCAATTTTTTGGGACATCTATCTGCTGAAGCACACCAATCGTCTTACACGAGCAAATATAGTGCACGTATTAAAACTTCGTTGTCTACCCATGGCTCCAGAATTACTTGTAGCAGTTGGCTTTTTATTACTTGGAATTCTATGTGCTGTCGGTGGACCAGTTGGGCTTGCTATCGGAATACCTGGTGTCATTCTACTGCTTCTAATGCGCTTCATTACAAGACCGCGCATTCAGCGTTGGTTAGAACAGCGTGAAGTTGCACGCCAGGAAGACTTCTTACATTGGCATCCGCACGAAGTGGCAAGACTTGCAAGAGAAATATCAGAGGAAGACGAACCGCATGATGATCTTATAATCAATTTTGAAAGGAGAAAACTTTCTGGACAAGCTATAGCTGATATAATCAATCAAGAAAAAAACAATTCTGCTGAAAATCATCTAGAAAATGCTCTGCAATTTCTCGATTCAACCCGTTTGGACAAGTTCAAAAGAAACTTAAGCGTTATTTTTGGTCACTTCGATGTATCGGAGCAGCTGAAAAGTTCTATCGAACTGTCTTATGGGAAACACTTGCTAAATATTGATACTTACGATAGTCCTATGATGACAACGCGCCAGATACTCGATATGGCTAGACTCAATTGGAATACTAACTTTGTGAAAGGCCATTGGCAATTAAGTATGATAAATCCTGAAGATGGCAAAAAATCGGTGGTCGCTTCATATGCAATGGAAAAATCTATAATGCGAAAAATCCACACAATACCAAATTCAACGATGAAGATAGAACTTTTATATGAGAGATCTTCTGAATGTCAAATTTTGTAATCATAGGTTGTGTTTTCACGATAAGTTTTATTTTTCTACATTAAGACTTTTAAAAATTCTTCAAGCTAATTATTCGGTTTTTTTCGCTACTATTATATGTCCAATATTTCACCTTGAATAAAAGTATGATTATGTATCAGTATCTAATACTATTTCCTGTTTCGACATGTGTGCAGAGAAAATTCGCAGCTTGGTGTGGATGTGGGTGGGTGGACTTAATATTATTTAATGATTTAAAGCAGCCCATATAACGCGTTTCGATTTTTGCTGAAACAATTATCATCAGGTAGGTTCAAAATCATATTGTTGTTTTAAGATAATTTAATCAAACTGAATATAGTATTTGCTAATATTGAGTTTATTTGTATGGAAGGACAATATATTGTGTTAAGTTGCAAGGTTGATCGCTCTGTCAGATTCTTGAGGATTACAGTTTGAGTGTCCTAAATCCATCATGATACCCAACATTTCGATTTTGCTGAAATAATGTGTAGGTTGTACAATGGAGAATACCACAAAAGACTCCGAATCTTACATGGATTTGCGAGAGTCAATACATGCGATAATTTTCTACTTCTTTTCTTATCTTGAATTGCAATCAGCAATGTTTCTTTCTTTCAGCTATATCGGAAGTTTTGTTTTTTCGTATTTCCATTTTTTTCATCGCTCGTCATTGTTGTTGATGATGATAGAGTATCCTATTATGACGGTGGCTGGTTTTCGTCATTAATTAAGATATTCAATCGACAATACATTTTTAAAAGACAGTTTGAATAAAATGTGTTTTACAAAGAATGAAAACAGAGAAGTGAAAAGTTGAAATCCCTATCCAATAAAAGGATTAAGCATTAATCCTTTTGGTATTCCCTACATTAGAAGGATCTGCGCGAAAAAGGGGTGTTCATCTTGTTCATGAT
This sequence comes from Rotaria magnacalcarata, assembly GCA_900239745.1. Lineage (NCBI taxonomy): Eukaryota > Metazoa > Rotifera > Eurotatoria > Philodinida > Philodinidae > Rotaria > Rotaria magnacalcarata. The sequence goes on along the minus strand of OENM01002053.1, from coordinate 7,590 downwards.
AATGGTTGTTGAGTTATTTGTTAATACAGATATGAAAAATGCATTGACGTAAAAAAGATTAACTTTATGTTTAGTATATCTTCGTTAAAGTATTTTCTTTGAGAGTTATTGTGTATTTCTCTTTCAATTTATGATCTAAACGGGTATGTGATTCCCTAAAAAACTTAATTCGTAAAAGATATACGCATGCTTCAAAATTGGTACTAAGAGTTATTGTTTGAAGAAAAGAAAAGAAAAAGTAAGGCATAACTAAATTGATATCTAATTGGTCAGGCCCGAGGAAGTGCGAAGAAATTACAGTAAAACCTCTCTATAATGAACACTAACGGGACCCTTCAAAAAGTGTTCATTATAAGGAGGTTTTGTATTACCTGAACTCTTACATGTATACAGTTCATGTTTAGTAATACCGATTGGGGTCTACTACACACCTTGCGAATCAGAGCTCATCACAAATAACTTTAAGCAATAACAAATAGTATTTCTTTCATCCATTAGCTATACGTAATATTCAATATTTACGAAACAAAGTTTAAAAAATATTTCTATCATTTCTTACACATATCTATTTAATTTCTATGAAGAAAATCGTCGATTGCTGTCTGTTCGACTCCTTTCGAGTGAATGCAGTGCTGAGTGAGCTGGGAATCGAGTTGAGAGATAAGAGAATGTAGTTGTGGTTGTCTAGTTGCAGCTAAAAGGTGCAATCATCTGACCAGTTCCATGGCTTCGATGATGAGATGAACAAGAAGTAATTAGATCTAGATTTTGTAAGGCTGTCGAGAGGGTGGGTGTGTGGGTGGGGTGTGAGGTGTGGGTGTGAGACTTGCATGCGGAATACAGACACCCACACCCACACCCACACCCTAATTTGTTGCCCGTATGTTCCTTTTATAGAGGTTTTTTAATTGAAGGGACCAAAAAAAGCGTTCATTGTTCAGAGTTGGGAGGTGTTCATTATATAGAGGTACCTTTCCAGCAAAAATTGATCGGAGGGACCGAGATACGCGTTCAAATAGGAGGTGTTCACTTTAGAGAGGTGTTCACTTATAGAGGTTTTACTGTATATGCATTCTTACCGACGCATCTATACCCTCACACTCACACTCACATGAAAGAAAATCAATCGTCTAGTCAGACTCTTCCTCTTTCATTCTGAACATGATTTCTGCTATTGATTAGTATCTGACAGTAGGCTTGGGCTTTTGGTGTGTGGGTCGGGTATGGGTTGGGGTGTAGAAAGTTAGAATAGATGTACGATACCCACACCCGCGCCCCAAGACAAAACGAAAATCAAACATTGGCACAAATCAAATTATAATATTATAATTATTCAATGTTCACCAAAAGATTCATAATTGGCATTTAATTATCTATATTTTTATGACCAAGAGATTCCATGAAAATATTATCAACCAATGATTTTTATTTTTCTCCTGATTTATCCGATTCTTGTTCCTCGTGAAACAAAATATAAAACATGAATATAACTTACGAATAATAAACAAATCTCACTCTTAAAAAAATCGTCTTTTTACCGAACCGCACGAAAAGGTTCTTATTTTGGGTACATGATAAGAATCTTTAAAGGTTTCTTAGATTATGTTTATCCTTTTATTGAGAATTTAGAGACTTTTGGACGCTTTTAGAAATCTCCGGAACCTTTTTCCGGGGTTAGACAAAAAGCTTTTTTTTAAAAGTGTTTGGTTGATTGAGTACATCGAATAGTTGATTGATTTTATCTGAAAAATTTTCAACAGGATCAATATACCTCTATTTCATATTTTCATCTGTTTCTAATTCACTGAATTTGCTAAAACCTATAACAATAAAAAGACGAGACAAAATCATCCCTTTACAAAAATAAGAATTCTAGATACCTAGTCACAGTTTGAATTTCGAAATCATAAATGATAGAATATATTCGTCTTAATTTCGAACAAAACGAAAAATTTCATTAAGAATTGTAATAAAAATACTCATACAAACGAAAACAACCAAAAGTATAAATAAACTAAAAGATATTGAACCAAGAAATGAGGCAGCTTCACGAAAATCGTGTACATCAAATTTTAATAATGTCATTTCAAAAAGCATTTGAGCTGTTTGTAGAAAATACTTGAACATTGGTGAAGTTTCGAAGGAAGTGAAAAATAAATTAACTAAATGACCAAGATGAACAAGTGTTATTGTACCGAAAAGTCATGAATTATATAAATGCCGTTGATCTATATCACGAAAAATTTTCTTTAGATATACATCTACGTACTTGACTAGTTAAGTTCTGAGAATTTCTCTTCACTATTGATAGATACGATGAGATGAAAACAAAAACAAATTACGAGTTTGAAAGAAATATTCAGTACAATTTTCATAAAGATCCGATTGATCGCATGGATAATCTTAGCAATCAGATTGCATCCGAGAAAGAACTTTTACAATAAGGAATTTGAAAAAAAGCACAAAAGAAAAATCTTTATCAGTAAGATGAATATGTTTATCAATTATTTTTATCTTTAAACTCAAAAGTCTTCTTTTTTTGTTGTTTTAGAAGATATACTCAATAAAAATTCTTCAAATATAACTATTTTCAATTTGATTGACACAACTTTCACAATTAGACAGCGTTATCAGTGTTCGTCTTCAAAACTTCATCCAAAATATTCTCTAAAGGCAATGGAATTGATTCTTGCTTCGGTAGAGCATCAATACTTGTTAGAGATGCCACAGCGAGAATTATTGGAATATCAAGTTCGATATTTGTGAAAATTCCAGAAAGGTGTAGTTCAATGTGAACTCGATAATCAATAGCGATCTTACGTCCATTGTGCCATCCAGCAGGACAAAATGAGTACGTTGCTGGAAGAGTGGCTGGTAAAATAATATTCATTTGAGTGTGCACTTGCTTGCCTTTAAGTTTTTTACTATCTGACATTTCCTGTGTCATTACAGTTAATTGTTCTCTTACCGCAATAGAAAATTTTCGAGATTGAATGAGTTCAGCTGATATTCGATGTATCTTGGATGCATTTGGATTGTCGACTTCCAAATGAAGCGTACAGTGTGTTCCGAGAACAGCGATATTATTTTCGAAATAGGCACGTAGACAAACACCGTTTCTATTGGTTTTTTGATCTTCAATTCGAGTTCCCGCTACAATTGATGAAGAATGTTGAATAGAAAATGGAAGCGTTTTTTCAATGTTCCTTCGATACATTTCTGATCGGATAATTTCAATGTGCATGCAGTATTTAATATATTGTCCATAGGTTGTTTGTTCTGTAATTGAAGGAGGAAGATACTGGGGAAGAGTAAAACTAAAAGGCCAAGTGTGCTTGCCAGGTGAAAGTGTTCGTTGACTCAGACCATTGATCGAATTTGGGATCAACGGTACAGAGAGTAATGCCAATGTGTGAGTTGTTATCACTTCTCCATTAGTCGTATGACGCCGTGTGACATAGACACACTTGCCAACGAATACGCCTGTTATCTTATCGAACTTCAATTCAGTAGGATCAGTATTAGTAAATTCAATCACACCCGAAATAGTGTCACCAGTATAGTATGCATTTTTGCCGGTGTCATGAAGTCGCACTGAAAGATTTGAGACGGATACGCTAGAACAGGTCCCCATCAATATCGACGTAATGCTACAGTAAGAATGATTAATATTCTAGAATTAGATTTATGTCGTGTATTCTATACCATTTCTATGAGTCGGTTATTGATTGAAATCGTTTTCGTAACTATGTGAATCTCTGAGAAAACAATAACGTCACTAGTTAAGCTCGTATTATTTCTATTCGGATATAAGCGCAAATATTATTTTAGGTTAAGCGAATAACGGATATGGTTGAGTTTTGATAATTAGTATTTCTGATTCTGTGTATATTCTTTAAAATGAATAAATAAACATTTCTAGCGTGAATGGTCAATGTATTGTCTTAGCGTAATTTCTTGAATAATGGTACGTATGTGACGGTCGGTAAATCATTAGTCTCTACTTATAGTTCTTTGTTGAAGAAGAAAAGATACTCATCAAATCGGACTCATATGTGTATAAATATCAGGCCATGTTTAAATCCATTGTAAATTAAAGGAAGAATGAATCTGTTTTAAACAATTTTTAATAGAAACTAGGTAGAGATCAGCGGTTTTTACCAATAAAAAAAAACGATAAAATTGCATTGAACTTTCAATACCAGATAATTTTGATAAAGTTTCTAAGGCAGAAAACATTATATAATATAGACGTTTTGAGATATTAATTTTCTATAGTGCCACAGCATTGTTTACGAAAGTTCGGTAAACTATGCAAGTTCAATGTTGAAATTTTCAGAGAATTCCGAGTGTTTCGAGAAAAATCGATCTCTTAAATCTATTAAAAAATTTCGTGAGGTTTTTCTCTTTTAAATGGTGAAAACCGTTGATCTCTATCTAGCTCCTATCAAAATTGATTCTCCAGATACTCACCCTAATTTTAGTTGGAAATGAATTTTAGTCATAATCTGCTTCATCTTCATTGATGAATTGTCAAGTAAAATATCCATAGTTTGTCGAATAGTGCAGTCGTAGACTGATTGTTAGGATGCGATGATTTCGGTAATTAACCTTACTCACTATGATCAACCTCAATATTTCAATGTTTGAAAATAGATATAGCAGATTCTCACGGAAAGGCAGACTCATAGCTTAAATTAAATGAAGAATTAAATCAGAACGAGAATATATATTTTCACTGAGAGCCTATGTCTATACATACGTATATATATATGAGCTATTTTGTCTGTATGATTTTTGCTTAAAGGAAGTGACTACACCCAATCAGGTTATATGTTTTCTACATATGAATCAGCGTTGTCACGGACTACAGAAGAAAAGAACTTCAGTATGTAGTTGTGGTGCATGCACGCATGACTTTCCTTTGTTTACAAACCAGATATGTACATAAGTGAATGCAATTGCAGATGCAGGATAATTTTTATGTCAGCGTAGTTCCCCCAGAATGCAATGATGAGTGCTAAACAAACAATAAAATGTTTTTTTTTCACATGAAATCAGCGTCGTGCAGAATTCACCTTGATTAAACAGCTTGTTATCATTATTGTTACCCGCAAGTCATCACTTGTGCTGTAATCCTTGTATTATTATCTCTCATTCCAATATTCAGAAGTATTTTCATCTATCAGTACGAAAGGAGAAACAGCACGTTGAATATGGATTGCTCATTCGTTGCAACATTTTCAATTTATACCAGCTAGGAGCTTTAAAAGCAAAAATATATCAGCTAAAGATTATAAATAAGAAGATATTTAATCTTTCCTTTATCTACTGACATATATAAATTGTTGAAGTATCGACCGTTTTTATGCAGGTATCTCCTACAAACCGTAACACTGAAATAAAGAATGTCTGGGATCAATGGTAGTTCTCTATCCGATATGAAGTCTTTTCAAATCATGCTTCAATGATCTGTATGAAGGCATCATTGTCTGTAACTAAGAAAAAGATAAACTAGATCGATTCCTAAAGTTACGGGACATTATAAATATACTTAGGTAAAACAAAGGAAACTAGAATCATATTTATTCATAGGTCTTCCTTGCAATAGGAATTTATTTTCTACTTCTAACAATACAGTGTGCAATTCTGAGAGAAGTTCGATGTTCAACATGAAAATTGTTTTTTTTGAATAAGTACATTTTTAACAGATTGAACAATATATGCTCTTACATCTAACTAGAATAAATACTCGACGAGAAATGTCTTGATGTTTCGCTTTATTTATGTAGTTGATTATTGGCATATTTCTATATTACTTTTCCAACTGATATTTTTTACAAGATAAATTAAAATAAATTCAAAGAAAATTTTTCATTCGAACGCCGTTTTGCTTTTCTTATACATCATGAGAGTGCTTAATTTGAATAGATTGATATTTTATCGTTAATCTGAGAGCTATATTTTAACCTTGATGTTGTTTTATACATCATTATCTTTGTTTATCGATAGTGAGTGATAAAAAATAGGCTTTTTTGTTCGTCTGCTTCTTTGTCAGTATGCATTGGGGAATCGAACCGTATCGAAATGTGCATCAAAACGTAGTTTTTGTGGTTACTATATACATAAAAGTCGTTTCTTTTTCTATAAATATTTCAAATAAAATATGTTCTCGCGTTCTGTCGAATTCGAACGTCGAACATTATTAGTACAATTTATCAGTGTTAAACCTTTAACATTCTATTCAACAGCCGATGGTACAGATTTAGTTCAAGATATACTACGAGGTGAATTAAGCCGATCAGATGCTGATATACTTGGACAAGAAGGTTCATTATCACTCGATGATAATGGAGAATTTCTTTCGTTTGAACCAACAGATACGAAAAATCGAGCATTACATTTGCCAATAGAACATTTAGCATATTGTGGTGCTTTAAGACGTATTCGCCGTGATAAATCCGATGAACGTAATCAAGATCAAATTAAATTACGCGAATATGAAAATGTTGATTTAGCCAATCGTTATCCTCAACATATTACGGGTCCACCTATATTCGTTGCAATTTTTCATGGTTTCGATAATGCACTTTGTTATACATTTGTAACACAAAGTTCGGATGATGCTTGTATTTTAGTTTTGAAACTTATGAAAGTCTTTCGACAATATGAACAAAAATTAAGAATGCAAAATCAAGATGCTGCCACTTCACCAATCAATAATAATGAACTGATGCCTTCGACTACTGTCATCAGTCAAGGAGATCCTTTACAGTGCATATCACAGGCATCGATCTTTGACAATGCACAAATATTATCACCGCCTTCGTATGTTCAACATCCTCATACGATAAGCAATATGTCTAATCAAAATTTGTTTTCAGGTAATTGAGTTGAAAAACTACTCTCGAATTAAAGTTTATTAATTATAGGTCAGTCTATGTTATCATCTTCGGCTCTTGTTTCTCCATATGCTGATACTTTGCCAACAATATCGTGTGGAGTAATGAATACATATTATTTAGAATACTAAGAATGACAATGATTTTTCAAATTTTAGGCATGCTATCCGGCAAGCACTCCAGCCACCATTTTTATACGTAACCAAGATACTTGCGTTTGTTGCCCTTCGCCATATTCTATTGTTCGACAAGAAAATATTCGTTGTGATGGATCATATTGTACACAATGTCGTCTACCAGTTTCTTCATCTAGTTACATAATTCGTGATCCATTATCGTTACCAGATTGTTATTGAATTTGAAAAAAAAAACAATTTTATTCATACGTTAGAAGTTAAAACCATGATTTTTAATATAAATTGTTTATAAAAAAAGAAACGCTCTTAGCTTCTGTTTACTAATAAAAACTACTCTGATTTAGTTTTGTAAAGAGAATTTATCAGTCATATAACACATGAAATTCCCAGATGAAGATGTGAAGTAAAATTGAATCTATTGGCATGTTCTATTTGAAACTTGACTATACAGTATCGGCAAAAATCGAAACTCATCGAAATTTTATTACTCATAATGATTTTCAAAGAACCAAACAAATAATGTACATTCAAAAAGTCGCAACAAGTTTGTG
>OENM01002052.1:0-18468 GCA_900239745.1 Rotaria magnacalcarata | reverse complement strand
CAAAAAATTTCTGGTCTCACCCAAGTCATCGCTCCGTGCCTCTATCCTACCAACACCCAAGTCGAAGAATTTTGGTCGATGACCCCATAAAAATTTAGCATCATTCGATGCAGAATTACATTCCGAATTCAACACAACCATTTTCCGATCCAACACAGCTAAAACAGCGAATCCGGGCTAAAATTACTTTCACAAGATGTTCAGAAAAAATTAGTATTTTCGACTAGAGTCCCAGGTTTTGATCGGTAACCCCCTCCAAAAATTACACCATTCGACTCAGCGCAAAGTTCTGCATCTAACACAACGAAAATAAAAATCAACACAATCATATAGGCGAATCGGGGCTGGAAAAACTCGAATCTTGTGCTAACTTCCCTAACGTCCCTCACAGTTTCACGATTCACGAAAGTTGCGATATTGATGTTTTAAAAATAATTTTTGCGGGAAATCGTTGATTCTCGCAATTTTTCAAGTGAAAATGATTGTAAGAACAAAATTATCGTGAATATTCCATATTTTTACCTTTAGTATGCAAGGAACTGTAGGGGAACTGATGAGGAATTCCTAATCCTCAGTCCTTGGTCACTCCTCACGGAGTAAATATTGTCGTTCGATGAATTACGTTTATTAATTTTCTCCAACAAATTGTAATTATGCCTAAACTTTCGGCTAGGCATCTACCTAATCATATTTCAGTCGAATTCAAATACATTTCTTTCTTTGGGTTAGATTGAGGGTGAGGATATGATTATCACCAAAGAAAAGAACTCCACTCGTGCACACACTCCCAATACTCAAAACTGTTTTGTTTTCAATTATTTTCTATCGTATTTTGATTATATGTGCCGATAAAAATCAAAATTTCAACTATGATTGAGGAAGAAGCGTATGAATATTAAATGATTCATTCAACATCCACATTGGTAGATACTTGCTTATTTTTATGTAAAAAGAACATAAACTCAATTCTAACTCTGCATGTCATACAATTGATAGTATGCAAATCATATTTTTAAAAAGGTATGAACTATTTTCGTAGCATATTGAACAAATAAAGTTCAATAATCATTCATTCGAGAATTCTAGTGGTGATGGCTAGCTCATTATTTCTAAAACAAAAGTGTCATCAATTTCAAGGGAGTGTTTTTTGCATCTAGTATTAAACAGGTTCCGATGAGAAAATAGTTCCCATTTATTGCATTTGTCATTGATAATAAAGATTAGGTTCTTAACAAGCCTCCTATGTGTTCGTTTCAATTTTTTCTTACAAAGAAAATGTAAGCGTGTCAATAATGATATATTCTATATTTATAATCTTGAAAAAGTATAAATATTTTGCTAATACGCTTTTGAGATCAAATTGACAAAACAAAACAGCGCAATAATGTATTTAAAAAAAAACGAACAGCTATAAAAATCAGGTTAAGTACATAAGAACCTATGTTGACATGCTTGAATTTTACTATTTTATAAATAAAAAATAAAAAACAATTCCTATCACTTTGCTAGTTTTGCTTCTTTATGTTGAACAATCTTTGTTGTCGCCAGTTTTTTCCTTTGGTTCTTAGAAGACTTTTTCATTTGATGAAGTTTAATACCAGTTTTACTTTTATGAAATTGAGCAGGTTTAACAAGTCGTTGCTTATCTTTAAGACTACGCACTGGACGATCTAGCTTTATAATAGTATGACTAGGTTGATTATCATTATTATGTTTTAATGTTTCATTAGTATTTTTAATTTTCATTAATGATAAAGGAGATTCCGTTTTATATTTATCGGTTGAATGTTGTTTAGTTGACAAAGCATTAGTTATTGCAAAATCAAATGCTAGATAAATAGTGACAACGGAAATAATAAAAAGAATAGACGCAAAAATTTTCGTAAAACGTTTCATAATTGTATATCGCACCATATCAATACAATAATATAGATATAATAAGGTTATAATATTTTACATATAGATTAGTGAAATGTGAAAAATAATTTGATCATGAATAGTAGAAACAAAATCAACTATCTATTTAGTAAAGAACACAGTTAATATCGATAGACAAATCAGTGTTTATTCTCAAGAGAATAATAGAAATATAAGCAATTGTAGAGATGATTTTTCTGTTTTATTCGTACACATACAATCAGCAGCCATGCTTTATTTTTGTTCTTTTCTCTCGTTTTATATATTCTTTTTAGACATAGTTGTGATGCTATAGTATCGTCTTTCTATAAGCTAATAGAAAAAAAGCGAAAGAACGAAAGAAAAATGCTTTGTCTTCCTTTGTTCTTTACATCATACTCCACTATTCCTGATTTTACACAGCCTGTCAAACTTCTGCTCCTATCAACGCACACAGGCAAGCGTTCTATATGGTTGGTTGTTGTTGCCTCTACGTATCAAAATGAATTCATGGCACGTTAGCAACTGAATATATACGAATTTATTTTGAAGATTAGTCTATCTAATATTAAACAGTGAGAAAACAAAAGAAAGATGCGTCGAGAAGAAAACTTAGCTTTTATCACATCTAAACGACCTGCAACAACTCTTGGTCTTATTCCAAAAAATCGTATTTATTCCGAAGAACAAATGCGCAGTGCATTAATATTTTCCGATACAGATTCTCGTCGACAAATAACTGTTTCAGGTATGGGTGAATTTTCGTTACCACCTGATCGAGTTAAATTAATTGTCATTATTACAAGTACAAAATCAAATGCTAATGAAGCTAAAACAAGTGTTGAACGTCGATTAAAATATGTTGAACAAACCCTACGAAATTATGGAGTTAAAGACGCCGATAAATCGATTGCTAGATCTGTAACACGTCGTGACACAATGTTTGAAGCTATGACTGAAATAACAGCAATATTTGTTGATATACAACGTTATCAAAATTGTCATAATATATTGGTTGAAAAGCTCGATGCACCTGTTGTACGTGTTCTTGATCCAGTATTTTCTCATTCAACACTTCGACTTGAAAATATCAAGTAAATCAATGAAGAAATCAATCATAGAAAATATTGTTCTTGTTTTTAGACGTCAAGCAAGTGTACAAGCCGTTCGTAATGCTAAACATACAGCGGAAGATATCGCTCGAACAGTTGGTCTTCATGTTGCAAAAGCTGTACAGATAACCGAAGAAAACTATCAAGAAAAAGAAGGTGCACTGGCTGTTTCCGGGCAGCCCACATCATTTCAAAATTTAATTGATGCAAAAACAATAGTTGTAAATGTAACATTGAATATTACATTTGAACTTAAAGCAAAAGAACGACAACGTAAAAAAGATAATGCACAATAATCTATTTATTCATTGATAGTCTATTAGTCCGTCCATTGATTTTGTAATAGAGAAATTTTGTCAAATATAAATGAAAGGTTGCTTGTTGCTTTTTTTCTAAGAACAAGCAAAAGAAATATTAAATTCTAATGATATTGAATTCTAGAAAACTCAACGTTTCAATCAGAAGTTATTCAAATGATGGGTATCAATTAGAGACTTTTCTCGTTGGATAGAGTTTTTTTTCTATGAAAAGTTCAACTTGCAACCTTCGTTCAGATTATAATATTTCAAGCGAAAAAAAAATCCATACAAAACTTCATATGAGTAAATCTGATACTCATTTTAATGACTTGTTTCCAATGGCGTTCGGCGGGCAATATTTCATTTTTTTTCGAAATAAATGCATGCTAAGACGTTGAATTAAGCTGTGTCAAAATATGAAAAACAATGAATTGATCAGCTAATACAAACAATCCAGATCGATTAAGCGTTTCTTTGATTCATGTTTGTATCTGATCTCTAGCTGAAAACCTTGACAAGAAATTTACTTTATTTGAAAGATTGTCAAAAAAGAAATTTCGACGTTATGATTGACGAGAAAGAAAATTATAAACGATATGATATTTTATGGGAGACCATAATAATGTTACTTTACATGAACGACGAATCGCACTTCATAATCTACAATGTGGAACTAAAAAGTTGCCTGTTATTAAATCGAATATTTTCAAAATCACATTAACCGTGTGCGTTACGGCTGATTTTTTAAGAGCGAATAAAAAAATGCTTAATTAATTTACTATGACAAAATTGTAATCATAACATAAACTGTGTCCTGTCATTACTTTTAATTCAATGTTCAATGGTTGATGCAAGACTTATTACAAGAAATAATCTTCACTAATCCTGTTCAATTGATTTTCTAACAAACAAAGATAAATAATTAAATGCTAGTTTTTATCTTCACAATCAATTTGAATGATTGTCAAAATTAATTAAACTCAAATTTTATTATTTTCTTTTACTCCCGACGAAAATGACTTCGCTTTTTTTTTGATTGTCGACAAATGAAAGCTTTCATATACTTCATTTATATAGACATCAGATAAACTCTTGATTGTCTCTGTCTATAGATGTGCGTGTCTTTATATACGACCTTTGTCCATCATTTCACACTCACTTTTTGCCATTTTCATCTTTAATTACTTTCACATATACATCATCAAAACACTCCATCGTTTTCTTTTCTTCTCCTTCTCTTCACTATATCTCACACTTTGTTGGTCCGATTTCTTCGTATACACACATATATACATACATTCATATACTCACTCAAACGCTCATTCAATGTATCGGTGTTTACTTTATAATATCACTTCGACAATGGCTGCGTTCTTATTACAATCAATATCCCATCATTTTCTTTTCTGGTTTCATGCATTAACATTTCTATTTATTCGTGGCATTCTATTGAAATTGAATAGTGCATTACGAGTTGATTTTCATTTTTGAACCCTATGTACAAACAGGACAGACATCTCGACACATTCTTATCATCTGACAAAAGTCGTGCGTTGATCTTGCTATCGCTTTATTCAATATTGACGATGTTCAAATCTTCGTTGCTGTTATCAAAACTTATAATCAATTGACTATATAGAATAATCTAATGTACTCTTAATAAAACATTTTTACATTGAAAATAAAACAAGTTAAATAGGTAAGTCGATTGTATTGTACAGGTCTTACGTTAGTGAATTTCGTTTTTTCTTGCGAATGAATGTATTTAAAAACTCATTTTATGGTTCATTTGAATAGAAGTGCAAGGCTGCCTATATTTAGCTTCCATAAAAATCAGCTGGCGCAATCTATCTAAACAAATTGATTCTCACATTAATAAGAAATCGACAGCACGCATAATTTTCTTTTTGAAGGTTATAATAACTAAAATAAGATACCTATCATTAGGTATTAATAATACAGATTAAGGAAGACTATATCATTGAGCCTAATGATATAATTGTATTCTTTAGTTTTTTTTAGCTTTCTGTTTTGTCGAATAGCAGCAAAATAATATATAATTGTTTCGTATCGTCTTTATTGTGTCATATTTATTTCTCTTTCTATTGCTTTGTTCTATGATGTGAAAAAGATATGAAGGACAAAGTATTACGTTTTTTTGTTTATCTCTCGAACGAACCTCCTTTACGTTGTCTACACCATTACATTCTTTTTCTTCAATGATATGACTATGTATACCCAAGGCAGTCTTTAGATTTGTCTGCATCGTTAGATACCTTCTTGATAAAGATAAACAACAACGATATGTTCGATATTGTAAAATCCAAGGTATTGAATTGCTTATAGCTATTGTTTTTTCTACTTTATATACTCAAGTTATTCTTTTTTTCCTTCTACTAAAATAACTATCGTGCATTACATATATCTATAATGTACTGCATTTTTTTCTCTGTGCTATTTCGAATAGGATGCATCTTAAAAGCAATTCTTTTTGTTGACATAAACGATTTTCAATTATGAGAGACTAAGCGATGAGGGAATTTAAGTAACCACTACTTTTCGTTTTCTCTTCTGAGGCAATATTCTCTTGCTTCATATATATATGTATATAAGCATTTTGTAATTTTTCTCTTATGGAATATTGAAGCAATTCGAGTATGTATGAAGGTTGTCGGGTAAAATGAATGCGAATATGATTGATGCAAATATTGAGTAGAGTATATTCTAGCTAATGAAGATTATTGAATTACTAGTGATCATCTGTTAAAGCGATGAATTGAAATTGCTAACATTTGAATCGAGAAAAATGAAATTGTTACATGAATTACTAGTATAACAATTGTTAGTTTTTTTTTTTATTTATTTTTATTTATTTTACGATATAGATCGCTGATGGGTACTTGCACATCAACTACAAGACATCGGCAGAAAGATCATCAACAGCTGCATAGACGAATTCCAGTGAAGAACTCATTTACGCTTGATAATAAACAAATTTCGCCTTTACCATTAAATCTATTTCCGAATAATCATCAACCTCAACGTCCACATCCTTTGACACCGAATTTCGATGTTCAATCATCTTCATTAAAAGATCCTATTTTTTATCCAATTAATTCGAACAGTTTAATACAATTATATTTACCAAATACAAACAATTCAGATAGAAGCAGTTGGATGTCATCCTCATCGTTTGTATCACATGTTCCAACTCGTATTCCAGTGTCAAGAACTCGATTGTCTACTCGACAAACACAATCATCAACAGCACATTTACCATCTAAAAATGCTACCACTACAGTTGGTACAACTAATCAACTGGGTAATGTCTCCGTTTTGGAATCGTTCTTGCTTCTTCCAATCCTATGTTGAGCTACCGTATGACTCATAAAAGAAATAGTTAGTTCTGCATTTTGCCATCAACAACAGCCACGAGTCTTTCTTTTTCTTCTTTCCTTTGTCTTCTTTCATTCCGGAATTTTTTCATGTTGTCTTCTTCTTCTATTTTTTTCCTTTTCTACTACGCTTCTTCACCGAGGAACGATGACAGGAAAAGCAACAAGAATGCCCATAAAAGGTTAACATTTATCAATCGACACATTGCTTGTTTTTTTTTCTGTTGATGAATTTTACTTCAACATTGATCATTTAACACTTGTTTTCTATAATTATTATTGTATTAAATTTACAGCTTTTACTCGACCAATGTCAGCAACAATTCGTGCACCACTTACTTCACCGGTACCAAATAGCACACCACACCGACCTGGTTTTATACCACGACCCATAGCACCCAGTTTACAACAAGTACAAGCACCATCACTTGCAACACGTAGCCGTTCAATTAGTCCATCATCAACGATAAGTGTTAACTCTGCTTCAACTACTGTTTCTCAACGTTTAACAAAAACTCAAACAATACCAAAACCAGCAACAAATCGATCAGTTCCTTCTTCGTCTTCAAATATTACTCAATCGTCTAAATCTAAAATGATACTTCCCTCTTCTCGCAATACTAAAGATTCCGTGCCATCCAAATTAACAATTTCTAATCGTTTGCGTTCAAACACACCTTCACAAATTTCAACAGCGTCTTCATCCTTATCTACGCCTACTGTTCCACCTACAAAAACAAATGTTAATATTATTCGTGATAGATATAAGTCACCAAAACGTATACCTTTCTATGGAAGACGTACTTCAATACCCAGTTCACATAAATCTCCTTCAGCAATAAAAGAAGATAAAAACGAAGCAACATCTGCTGATGAACATACAACAAATTGTCTAATTGATCATCAAGTAAGATCAAAACGAGTTTCTTTTTGGTATCGATAGAAGATAATCCTATTTCTTTTTTTTTTATAGACTGATGATTTGAAAACTGAATCCTCGCAACAAGCGTCTTCTTCACATGGTGACTCTGCTTATGCCAGTGTAGCACCACCTGTAAATCGTTTACCATCTGTACATTATTCTCAAATTAATCGACAACGACAACGAGCGTCAAGTACATTATCGTCATCGTCACACTCATCTGACGTATTACATAATGATGCATTTCTTGACGATGAAAATTGTAGTCTAAAGTCAGATGATTTAATCTGTGACTATGATGATACATTAACACTTGAATCTGCTAGTAAAAAGTAAGACTCAATCTGTCTTTTCGTTTTCTTCAAATAACTTGTATGTATGCATTTGAATTTATCCAGTGAACGAACAGACTCATTTTCATCGACGTCATTATCTATTGAAATAAATAAAAAATCAACCATGCCAACATCAACTACAGTAGTAAAACCAATTGCTCCATTATTGCAGTCAGCATTCAAAGAAAATAAACCAACAACTATAGCAAAAAGTTCACCAACTGATAAAATAAATACTAGTCTTAGAGAATCACTCGATGAATTAACTCAATTGAGTAATCGAATGGACAATGCAATGGATGGTGAGCATAATCGGTAAGATGAACGAATGTTTTTTACTTCGAAAAATGATTGCTTTGATTTTCCTGATGAGTTATTCACTTTTATATATGCAAATGCCGATATCTCATTGCTCGGTCATTCTAATAACTATCATTGAGTGCGCTCAATTCGTTGAAAGATGCTGCTCTTGATTTATTCAATATGTAATTGAATATTTTCAAGTTGATTGTTGATATTTTAGAAAATTATTAGCACGTTCAGTTTCATTAAAACCACCGGCGACTTCATTGCCACCACGTGAAGATGGTGAACAAATCATAATGGATATTGAATCCTATCGACAAGTAATGAAAGATGTTACGATTGTTAAGACGATTTTTCATCAACTTGATCGATTATTAAAACATTCAGATGGTACTAATATGACGGTCAGTGTTTCTTTTTCTTTCTTGAATTGAGAAAACAAAATTTATTTAGCTAACTCGAACTATTCTAGGATTCAATGATTGGTTCATTTCATGAAACTATGATCGGCTCAAGACATTATTCAACAAGTAGTACGGATGGTAATCTACGAAATTCAATTGATGAAAATTCTACTTATGATGATTTAGTGAAAGTAAGAAAATTTATTTTTCTATTTTGACAAACATGACAAATAATTCGTTTTGAAGGAAATTATTATACTACGTAAAGAAAGGGAACAAGATAAGCAAACAATTAAATTATTACAAGACCAAATGGTTTGTATAACAGCATGATTTCTGTCGAAATCTTTGTAATGTTCTTCTCTTTTAGTATAAATATTCCAGTCAAACAAACGTTTAATATTCAACATTCCAATATTATTAGTTTTTATTGTAAAATATGTTTTGTCAGTGTTTTTATTTTTGAATTTTTAAAAATACAAGAAAGAGTCGATGTACGATCTTATTTTATAACAATATATATTATGCTGAAGAGATTAGACTCTCGATACAGCTTCACTTTTATAAATTATCTCTTCGATTTTGTGGAAGAAAAGTATTGAATGTCATTAATCAATTTTAATCAATTCAGTCAACTAGAATATTTTTAATGAGAAATGAACAAATGTTAGACAATTGAAAAGAATTTATCGGATAGCAGTAATCGATTGTTTTGCTTTCTCTTGTCTTCTTCCAATGGCTTATATTACTTCTTTAATCAATACGCTAGGTTTCTAAATAAATAATACTTTAATTAAACGGAAATTACATTTACGGATTAAGACAAAACGTTCTAAAAATGGTAAAATACCAGAAAGAAGCTAGAACAACTACAGTACGATTTTTCTTTATCTTGCTTTTATCAAAACCTTGAACAAACGAAGCGCTCTTGGTCCTTTTAAAAGAAACATAAAGGCAAAACAAATCAATGTTATTGATTCAATTGATATAGAACTCTTTCTCCTATTGTCATATTTTCAGGGTGAACTTATTTTCTCAAAAGAACAAGACATTGTTATCAACCTTACATGTGTGATTCTAATCGGCTGTCGCTTTTTCTCTTTTAATTCCTTTAGGTGACAAGTAAAAACTTTTTCTTTTATTCAACTTTTCACACGTTGCCGTCTCTCTTATTCTAACACAATACGACACTTACTCCAATTACGGGCAAGTATACTACGTTTTTACAGCCATTTTTTTCTCACTCTTCGCTTCTTCTTCTTTTTTTTCTCTCCGTCAACACCGGTAAACATTCAATTGAATATTCCGGCTTAATAACGATCGACATCGGTCTATTTTTGTTCTTTTCTTAACAGTATTTAGTTGGCAATAATGGGAAATACAACATCAGAGGTTGCTTCTGGTGTGAAAGCTCAGATAAATTCGGATGGTCAAGGTCCTGAACTTTATCGATTTGTTGATTTAAAAGTAAATTTAGTTTTCGATCATGTTTATCGTTTGAAACATCAACAAGAAATCTTTAGGGAAGCGGTGAATTTATCGATGTTATGCGTGTAGCTAATCGAACTAAAGATTATACACAGATCGATGCACTTATTCATGAACATATTCCAAGATTTCTCTATAATAATGGTGATGGAAAATTGGTAAATAATTTGCGAAAACAAAAATTCAAGACATTTTCGTGTTGTTTTTTTCAGGTGACAATAAGTGAAATTGTCAAACGACGAAATAATACTTATAGTAAATTAAAAAGCATTATTCCAACTGCTAAAACAATCGATGAAGAAGATATAAATTGTGAATTTTATATTGTTTGAAATAAAACTGAAAACGGTTCATTTTGTTTTTGTTCAACTAATTTAGGTGAAGCAACAAAGCGTGTTTGTTGGGATCTTGATTTACGTGGTGGTGTTGGTGAACATATTCTTCATATTTGTTTCCTTTCATCAAGTCCTGTTCATTCAGCTTTAGCTAAAAGACTTCTAAGATATTATCCAAGATTAATTGATGATTTATATATGGGTGATGAATATTATGGTTCGTTGCGTTCATTTTTTTTTCTTTTTTTTATCGCGGAAATGTTATTTATTGTTTAATTGCCAGGTGAAAATGTCCTTCATATTGCCATTGTTAATGAAGAACCGGCAACAGTGAAATTTTTACTTGATGCTGGCGTCGATTTTACACAAAGATGTTGTGGAAAATTTTTCTGTCCAGAAGATCAAAAATCGAGTCGGTAAGTGGCAAACGGAAATATTACAAGTGCTATTCACAAAATGTTTTTTTTTAAATATTGTTAGCGTGGATAATGTAACAAGAGAGTGTCCTGAAGTGAGCGTAGCAACAAATTATGAAGGTTATTGTTATTTTGGTGAATATCCACTTTCATTTGCTGCTGTTCTACAACAAGAAGAATCAGTAAGATTATTAATTGCGAAAGGTGCTGATACGAATTGTCAAGATTCTAATGGGAATACTGCTTTACATATGTGTGTTATTTACAATCGAATTGTAAGTCTTTCGTTTGTTTTTGTTTTTCTATATGAAGACTCAGCATTCTAAAACTCAATGTTAAGCCAAGGACAATTCAAATCATATGAGATTTTCAACTCGGAAAGTTATGCATAGTTTTAATCTCTTCATTAGCGATAGAAGATATCAAAACTTAAAAAAATTCATATAATTTGACTGTTCTTGACCGAAAATGGATGTTGAAAAGAGATTCAATTCATTTTTTGTCTCGCATAGAGTATGGTGGATTTAATTTATGAATTAGGTGGAACATTAGATATAAAGAATCGTCAAGGTTTAACACCACTAACATTGGCTGCTGTTAAAGCAGGCAAAGAAGTAAGAGAACAATTGAATTAAACACGGAAAGTAAATAAATATTAAAAATCTCATTAGATGTTTGATCATATTTTACAAAAAACTCGTATCATCTATTGGCAATATGGAAATGTGACTTGTGCTGGTTATCCATTAGATGATATTGATACCATTGGAAAAGATGGTTCTTTAGATGATACAAGTGCACTTAACATTATAGTTCGAGGGGTAAGCACGAAATGGAAAAAAAAACAACTTTACTAAATATTGATGAATCATGCAATTCCATTCCATAGGAATCAGCTGGTCATTTAGATATGATGGACGGCTTGATTGTACAATTATTAAATGAAAAATGGCGTACATTTATCAAATTCAAGTAAATCGTTGCTTTTTTTCTCATTTTTTTTTCTTATTGAAAAAGAAAACTTTTCGATAGATTTTTTCAACGTATGGCAATGTTTAGCTTCTATTTTGCTATATGTTTGATTGGATTAATTGTTCGTGGTTATTATCGTGTACCACAATCGTGTCTCATAGAAGAAGTTATTGATAAAGATGAAAATAGAGTCAAATCAACCATAGCCAATCGGATGGATTGTAAATGTCATTATACGAATTTTCTATTGCATAAACCTAATATTGATGATGATAATGTAACCATATGGAGTAATAGTTCGAAATTATATCCTAGTGATTACGAGAATAAAAACCGAATATTTGAACCGAAAGCTGTAGTAAGAGAAGAGTGGATGCAAAAAATAAAACGGTCGAATGATATTTGTTTTTGTTTTTATAGCTTTTAAATATTTTTGATGGTTTAAGTGTTCTCGGTGCATTGGTCTATCTAATGCTTACAATACGAGAATTTTCCTATCAAAATTTTAAATTAGGCTCATTTATATATCTCAATGATCCAACACGCGTCTTATTTCTTTTCTCTTGTGTATTAACATTAGCAATGTTACCAGCTCGATTTACTTGTTCAATTATTGTTGATGATGTACTTTGTGTATTTGCAATACTTACTCGAGCACCTTATTTTTTCTTCTTTTGTCGGTAAGATATTTAAAAACAAACGAATTCATTTTCTTGAATAATACTTATTCATTGTTTTCTCTTTGCATCATTATAAAGTGGTTTTCGAACAACAGGCCCGTTTGTTGTCATGATCTATACAATGATTCGCGGAGATTTATTACGATTTTGTTTAATATTTCTTGTTTTTATGGTTGGTTTTACACAAGCACTTCATGTTTTATTTGTTCGTATTCATTGTGAAAATGATTTTGCAACTGTTATTGAAACATTTTTTCATATGTTTTGTGTTACATTACAACAAGTTACAGATGCGTATGAAAACTTCAATCGACATCCAATTATTGGCATTCAAATAATTGGAAAAGTAAATAGTGGCAAAGAAAAAGCGTTTGCCATATTTAATATGTGAGAAGAGTTTGCAAAACTTTTTTAAAAATATTCTAGATTTGGTTCATCACTTACATTGTCATCGCGGCAGTACTTCTTGTTAATATGCTTATCGCTAGTATGTCTAGAATATTTTGATTTCCGTCAATAAATTCGTCTTTGTTTAGTGATGGGTAACACATATGCAATGGTAAATGAACGAAAGAAAGAATGGCTTCGACAATGGGCCAAGATAATGTTGATTATTGAACAGTCCGTTTCGAGAGAAGAACGTTTAGCACAACAATCGAATTATTCTAAAAGAATGCCTGATGGTTCAAGACTTTTAATAACACGACTTATACAATCCGTAATTTCTTTTTTTTCTTTTAATTTTTGAAAATAATTAATCTTGATGAATTCGATTTTAGGCGGATGAACGTACAAGCATTGAGAGTATGCGTTCATTTTATTATGATCAATTACGACGACATTTAGAACCTGAAAGTATATCAATACAATCGAAAACGAAATCCATTGCTGCTATTTCACAACACAGTTCTTTGTTACCTGGAGCTATGCCAGTTAAAAATAATCAAGATCTATTTCGAAATCTACGAACACAGGGCAGTTTTAGTTCATTGGATACTACAGCACTTTCCTAGTTTGTGATGTTTTATGCCATAAAATTATTAAAAGGACTCATTGATGTAATGGCACCATTTTGCTTTTAAATTTACATCGAATCTGCGATATGAATTATTGTGTCTATCATTGTGGTTTAATTGCTTAGCAACAGATACTCTGATAAATCCATCTTCTCACTATCTATACAAGTATGCATAGGGAATTTTAGAGTTTGTATGATTTTGCTGTGGTTTTGCTGTGGTTTTATATTATATTTGAAAATAATAAATATATTTATTTCTCCTAACTTGATTTGTCATTCGTCTAGATTTTCAACAAGACTATATTGTATTACTTGATGAGCTCCATAAGCGATTGAATTCAAATTGATACGTTGAGTTATTGGAATATTTTTCGATAACGTCTCCTCCACCAACTCCAGCGATTCACAAGAATTATATTTTCATTGGAAGTAGTTGATACTAGTCATAGAATTATAATTGATCATGTTTGTGCATCCTTCATTGTATGAACACTAGACATGAATATAAGCCGTTCATGATGAACAGTAACTTCATAGGCTATTCCGAACTTCAATATGAATGAGTATCTGATTATCGATCAATGTATCATCTTCATTTCTTCTGGATCAATCGAATAAAGACTACCTGAGATTTTTCATCTCTCGTCTGTGTATCTGTTTTTCTCTGCTCCAAAATAAAAGGGTGTGGGTGTCAGGGACGGCGCGAAGCAACAAAAATATAGGGGGGTTACTTGAAAACGGGAGGTTTTTTTTCAAAAATCGGAGTAAATTAATAAAAATTTCTTCTATTTTCTTCAAATCGGAGTAAAATTGAAACAAAAATTTCCAAAGTTGGGGGTTNCCCCCCCCCCCCCCCCCCCCGTTCGCGCCGTCCCTGGTGGGTGTTGAAGCGAAAACTCACACACTCACACCCTATAAAGTTAATTTTTCCAAGTGTAACATACGATGAAGAAGAGGTAGAATTTTCTGGTCATACTGTTGAATTGGAAGATAACACTTGAATGAAAAACATTTCAAATTAGGTAAATTATTCTAGAAAATAGAAAAGAATTTTATAAATATATTTCTTAATTGATTTAAAAAACTAAATTATGTGTAATTGACTTGTAAATAATTAATTTTAATCATAACCAAATTTCTTTATTAAAACTTACTATATTATGAATGATCGATGAAGATTCGTCTATGTAACCTATTCTAACAATAAGTGTAGACAATGGTTTCAGTCGACCATCAAGTAAATAAAGACAATCATCTAGTGTATATACATTAATACATAAATGAGCAAGAGTTGAAGAAAAGAAAGTAGTTGGTGGTGAAGAGCAAAGTGATAAAGGTGGATATGACGGATTGAATATTTCAATAATACTCAAACATTTTAAAATTAAAAAAAATTAAAAATATGTCCATAAACATTTATAGTATAGTTTTTTGATGATCTTATCATATCGCTTCTGTCACTAATTCCAAGAATAAGATCAGTGATTTGTTCTTGAAAAATACATTGAAGAGGTGATTCATCTGAATAGATAAAAAATGAATGAATTATTGTATTGTCTCTTCTATTTAACACTATTCTTTTGTTATTTTTCTTACTCGTAAAATGGCTTACAGCAAAATTTTGTTCAAAATTAAAAATTTTAAGTTCAGTTAGATTTGGATAATTAGCACCAAGAAGAACGCGTTCTATTGTGTAATTGATTCCAGAATAAGACATTTGACATTATCATTAACTCTTGACAATATATAATTACAAAATCGATCAAGGTTACATTGATCATTTAGAGAGTTATTGTCAATGGATAGAAACCCGAGAGTATTACTAAAGATTTTTTCTTGTGCTAGAATGTTAAGTCTTTCATTATCAATGTACAATAATGAATAAAAAACATCAATACTGTTCAATTTTTTTCAAAATGGTAAGTACTATTTCATCCGGTAAATTCAATAAATGAAATTACAAAAGACAATTTCATATGGTCAAGGAAACATACGTTCCACAGCTTTAATCAATGGGAAATGTTTTGTTGTTCAAACACTTGAGGAGCTTCGTTTCCATAACTTACAGTAAAACATCTCTATTGTAAACCCCGTCAGTACTATCGAAACTTGTTCACATTCGCGGGGTGATCACTATGGAGGCAATTTATGCAAGTATCGAGATTTTTTGAATTTTTACAACACGTATTAGTTCTATTCTATAGTGATGAATTGCAGTTTATTGAAATAAAATTTGTTTCATCCTCTTATAATATCAGAAAAATTAATTTATACCCTAGGATTTGCACGAGAGTCAATAGATCAACATCTGACATAGTCCACGATAGATCGCTGTTTCGATAAATTGAATTCGAGTAATGCATCAGTGAGTTTCGACTATAGTTGAATAATGAAGGGATACAATTCTTCAGATAGGTAAGATAGATCTTCACTATTATCGACATCATGAGAGTAATAATTCCATGAATTGCTAATAAATTGTCGATGAAATCGTCCTATTTGTTAACTGATAGTACATCATCGTCAAAACTCTGAAACAGTCACAGGAGAATCATTAGGTTTATTGGTACGGTAGTGTGAATGTCAGGTTGGATTTTTTAGAAAATACATCTGAATTGGTTTCTCGGTGAGAATACAGGGTTGAGGCTAAGAGAGGTCATATTCAAAGTTCCCCTTCGGCAGTGTCTACAACGAGCAACCTTTCGTTAAGGTCGATCTCTATGGTCTCTTCCTCCATCAATAGCGATACTAGTATCAATAACACCAAGAGGATTCGATATCGGTATTTGCAGTGTGAGTATTGTTACAGCAATAACTTTGTTGAAATCCAAATACTGATTTCGTGAAAAGTTACTTCACTTGAGACGAGCTTTGATAATTTCGATAACTTTCATAGTTTTGATAACTCTGATAAAACTCGTGTCGTGAATCTAGAGTTGTTCGTCGGATACTTTCGGATTCGGTATCGGATTTGACGACCTGGGTAAAGATTGATCAACAGCAACATATTCATTATTTTATTTGAAATGTTAACGATAATGTCTACTATCTTATTAATGTTAAATCATTTTATCTATCTACGTTGACATCGTGTTTTATTCGACAGACATTTCTTAACGCTGCATCTCAATTATTACCTTATAGTCAACAGCGTCAAAATCATATAAAATTATCAAATATATGACCCATACTTATCCGAGAAGTAAATCCAACGGCAAGTTGCAAATGTAATATATCTTAAGTCAATCAAAGGCCACTTTCATCATCATTTTTCTTTGTTGTATTTCAATTTTTCATCTATGTTATTGGTATGTTTTATTGAATTATAAGTAATTAGGTAAGACAATTTCAATGTTTCATATGAGATATACCACTGATGCAACAGAAGATCATTTTGATCAAAATCTTGGTTCTTGTTTGCTTTGTTTGTATATTTTTTCGTTTGCATATTCGACCGTTGAACTACTCATGTTACTAGTCTTTCGACTCTCATATTTAGAAGGAGCGTCAATTTAATAGGGCTCTATTGATTATATATTGTTGACAATGTAGTTGGTAATTCAGAAGATGCCTGATGAGTCCTTTAAGCAAGAACCAAACGTCGTATTCTCCTGTAAATCAATCAAATTTTAAACACACCCTATTATTAGCTTTTGATCATATGTAATATTATTATTATTACTATATAAAAACACCACTTTTGTTCGGGATTCTCTTTTTTCCTATTATTGAAGTTTACATACTCAAACCTATGAATAATAGTATATTATGTTTATTATTAGCTTCGAACTTTACTTTAAAAACTTTTGACTATAGTAATTCATAGTAGGAGAGAAAATATTTCTTTCATTAAATCATTAACAATTTGTAAGACTACTTTAGCGGGGATCGAAACGCGTCTGGCTAGCTTTTGATTATAATTTTGTAATATTCATATTACTATATATAAACACACACCTACTCTTACTGTAAAGTTAAAAGGCTGAAGCATTCTAATGCCAAGTAAATATTTACGAAAAAGAGACCATCTGTTATTTTTTCTTTTCAAGATAAGTAATAGTAATAAAAGCAGGATAGTTAAATAACCTTTAAACATTAGCTGATATATAAAAACAGTATTACCACTGAAGAGGAGGATTTAAGAACGTTTGGAAATGAAATCCATCAAGTTTTCAATCTTATTGTTGATCGGATGTCTTTTATTTACTGTGGTACAATCGACACAATCGGTTAATAAAGGTTTAATTATGCATGAAGGTAAATCGATTCTGTTTTGACACCATACATTGAATCAAAAAATAATTATGTGTGAAATATTGTTTCTATAGGCACATGTCCACAACCACCATTATTTGGCTTCATGTGTCGTCGTATAGTCTGCATGCCTGAAATGGTAGAAAGAACTTGTACAAATGATGGTGGATGCAAAGAAAATGAGAAATGTTGTCATATACCGTGTTCGTGTAAAATAAAATGTGTCGCAGTAGACTAATATGACTTAATTTGCATGATCATTTAAAAATATTGTTATTGATCTGCTTTTATCATTTTTAATAAACACTTACGACTATAATGATAATGATTTAGATGGAATAAATCGGATGAGATGTTTGTCATGAATTATATGTATGGTCATCATCAACAATGAACATAATCTATGACTAAATTCATGTTAATAATTTGATAATAATGGTGATTTTATAACAACATGAACGAATTCATAACCTAACTATATACCATAATCTATGAATTCCATACCATAAACTAATAATTAATCAGTAGATGTTATATCAAGGGGGAAAAAACTCATTCGGGCATTCCCTGGCATTCCCAGCCATTCCGATCCATTCCCAGCCATTCCTATCCATTCCTATTCATTCCCAGCCATTC